>JAUEKT010289584.1:0-11418 GCA_031762655.1 Doris verrucosa | reverse complement strand
ACTGAACCTGGAGGTGTAGCCATACGACACTACTACTATTGTATGACAAGCAATAATATCAACAACAACAAAAACTATCGACTATTAACTTCTCAAACTCATCGCTGTTATTATCATCATCTCCTACATCACATTGACAACGGTAACTAGCAACATCACCACCAACATCATCGTCCTCATCATTGTCAATATCACCAGCATTATTGTTATCACCATAATGGTCACCATTATCATGCTGTGATCATTACCACAATATAAGGGTGTCTGTCCTCACGTTTATCATCACATTATCATGTCGCTACTGAATGATAATCCCTGTCTTCGATCATGACCATCTTCAGCGTCGTTTTCAGCTTCATCTTTTTTTTAACCTAGAAGCTATCGTCGTTATTAGTATCATTACCAGTGCCATGAATTACGAGTAGGCTCGCAAATAGATCAAACTTGCCTTTTATTGACTGTCTTTTTTCTCCCTCACATAGTATGTATTGTGTTTGCTACTACTACATGTACATTGTTTGTTATTTAACATTTCACCCCTTTATCATAACTATTATTATTACCCTAATTATTATGTTTATGATTACTTTTAGTTTGAACGCTGCAAGAACTGGTGCTCTATATTCAGTGCTATCTTAGACTTTTTTTCATTGCTAATGATAATATTAGTAAATATAATTTGTACTCGATTTCAAACTTTCACAGTGTATGATGATGTCTAAATTGTTACTATTTGAATGTCATGAGTGTTTCAAAGGGCGCAATGTAAGACAGGCCACAGGCCTATTTGATTCCCTATTAAAATAAAGATCGATCAAACAATCAATCAATCGTTCATCATTCATTAACCGTCTCCAGGTTGCTCTTTGTTTACCCTTTATCCTTTGTTCTTGTGGGTTCCATTGAAGTGCCTGTTTTGTAGTGCTAATGTGAGGCTATTTGAGGGCATGACCTATCCATCTCCATCTGCGCTGCTCTATCTCATTCTCATATTCGTTTCACTGCATTTCTTTTCATGAGTGTTCTATTTGAGGTTTTATTTGACTAATGAATCCTTAAAACTCTTCTGATATTTATAACCATTTTTTTCTGCCTTTAGGTTTTGGTGAACGGGCAGCAACTGTTTGCATTCAACCGCCGGGTTCATCCAGTGCATTGTATGTGATTCTTCAACGTCACAGGCGATGTCATCTTGACGTGCGTCCGATTTCCCTAAACCGCCCTGCGTGACGTCATCAGTGGTGCTTTCATCGTAGGGTAACAAGCAAAAGAAAGAAAAAAGCAAACCTAAAACAAAACAAAACAACAGTGATAACATCTTTTGAGTTTGGAAAAGTTCATAAAAAAAATTCATCATTTGTGCTTCAAATTCTTTCAAAACATATCGTCATCACTTGCGCTTCAAACTCTTTCAAAACATGATGGCATCATTTGTGCTTCAAATTCTTTCAAAACATGATGACATCATTTGTGCTTCAAATTCTTTCAAAACATGATGTCATCCTTTGTGCTTCAAACTCTTTCCAAACATGATGTCATCCTTTGTGCTTCAAATTCTTCCAAAACATGATGGCATCATTTGTGCTTCAATTTGTTTCAAAACATATCGTCATCATTTGCGCTTCAAATTCTTTCAAAACATATCGTCATCACTTGTGCCTCAAATTCTTTCAAAAAATGATGCCATCTCTTGTGCTTCAAATTCTTTCAAAACAAGTTGTCATCACTTTTGCTTCAAATTCTTTCAAAACATGATGTCATCACTTGTGCTTCAAATTCTTTCAAAACATGATGTCATCACTTGTGCTTCAAATTCTTTCAAAACATGATGTCATCTCTTGTGCTTCAAATTCTTTCAAAACATGATGTCACCACTTGTGCTTCAAACTCTTTCAAAACATGCTGTCGTGACTTGTGCTTTAAATTCTTTGAAAACATGACGTCATCCTTTGTGCTTCAAACTCTTTCAAAACATGATGTCATCTCTTGTGCTTCAAATTCTTTCAAAACATGATGTTATCATTTCCATTTAACATTTTTCATAACGCGAGGCGATCATTAAGTGGGCTTTAAATTATTCAGAGCACGAAGCGATTGATCATTAATCGTGCTTTGAATTATTCAGAGCACCAAGCGATCGATCATTACTTGTGCTTTATTTTTTTTAGAGCACGATTCGATCATTAATTGGGCTTCGAATTTTCCAGAACCTGGAGCGATCATTAATTGGGCACTGAATTTTTCGGAGCCTGAAGCGATCATTAATTGTGCTTTGAATTTTTTTTCAAGACATGACGTTATGATTTGTAGTTTGAATTTGTCAGAGCACGATGTCACGATTTGGGCTTTGTTTGTTTTAGAGTAGAACAACGCCACCTTCAAGATGCACGATCGACACGCTTTAGAATGTTTGTATTACGTCGTTTTGGAAGTGTTGTCAGCTAGAGTATTTACATTTTGTTTCACGCACCATCGACACGCTTTAGAATGTTTCTATTACGTCTTTTTGGAAGTGTTGTCAGCTAGAGTATTTACATTTTGTTTCCATCATCCACTATTATAGTTATGATGTCAAAGGCCTGTTTAGACAATCAAATTTCTATCTCGTTTTACCTGCGCAATGGGGGCATGTTGGCTGAGTGGTTAGAGCGTCGGACTGGTGACCGAGAGGATCTGGGTTCGAATCCCTGCCGCGACCATCGTGTATTTTCCTTGAGCAAGAAAATTTACTCCGATTGCTTCACTCAATGGATAGCCATTAATCACGTTGCCGCACGTGAATATGCCTGTTAGCAGTTCCAAGTTGTCGCCTTCACCACTTCTAAAGCTACAGACAGTCAAAGTTCCTTCCAGGCCTTCTAGCCCGAGCCTGTCCCCGTTTCTGTAGCGTCAAATGGAACAGATGATACAAGGTCATCCCCTGAATCAGGATGCTCGTCTATCCCACGTCTTACTCCCCAGCCGTTGCTGGTACTCGTGTACACCGGAATCGAGCGAAGCGATTGCAGTAAATTTTCTTGCTCAAAGAAAATAGGATGTGATGGTCGTGAACAGGATCTAAAGCTATAAGCGGTGGCAATTACGTGTCGTCATTATCAAATCTATGGAGGCATGGTGGCTCGGTTGTTAGAGCATCGCAATGGTGACCGACTGGTACCGGGTTCGAATCCCGCCGCGGGCATCGTGTATTTTCCGTGGGCAAGAAAATTTACTCCAATCGCTTCACTTGACTCAGGTGTAATTGAGTACCAGCAAGGGCTTGGGATTAAAGCCTGCGATAGACTAACGTCCTGTCCACGGGATGAACTTGTATCAACTGTTCCGCTTAACAAACTGAAACCGGGATAGCTCCGGCTCTATGGGCCTGTCTAAGCCTAGAAAGAACTTTACTTTTTACTACTTTATTATCAAATCTAAAGTCTTTTGCTGCCGGGATATTGATTTCAAAGGCATTGGCATAAGTATTCAGGCTACGGTTGTTTGTCTTTTTAAATCTCTTCTGAACAGGAAGCATGGTGGCAGAGGGGTTAGAGCGTCGGACTGCTGACCGGGAGGTACCGGGTTCAAATCTCGTCCGCGGCCATCGGGTGTTTTCCCTGAGCAAGACAATAACTGCAATTGCTTCACCCAACTCAGGTGTAATGAGTACCTGGCCTTTAAAGACAGCGTTATCTTTGTCTACAAAATTGTATCGCGCCCATAGGCGACAAGTCTCGTCCTCTATGTTCTGTGTTGCTGTTGGCTGGGGGAGTAAAATGTGATTGTAAAACGCCTAGAAGATCAGGCAGTCATAGTAAGTAATGTTCCTTCTTGGCCTTAACATAGCCAAAGAGCCGGAGCTTATCTCGGTTTCTGCACCGTTAAGCGGAACAGATGATACAAGATCATCCCCTGGACAGGACGCTAGTCTATTGCAGGTTTTACTCCCTAACCCTTGCTGGTACTCCTTTACACCTGAGTGGAGTGAAGCAATTGGAGTGAATTTCCTTGCTCACGGAATGACACGCTGGTCGCGGCCGGCAGGGATGCGAACCCAACACCTCACGATCACCAGTCCGGGGTTCTAATCACTGAGCCACAGTCCTCCTCAGGCAGCTATAGGCACAATTTAGACGGTCACTTTATATTTTACCTACAAATTAGTCAAATGAGTCAATCTGCGAGTGAAGACGCAAACACGCGCACATAAACCAAAACCAAGACACAAAGACAGGGGGTTGAAACATGAGAATTATTAACGCAAACAAGGGCCAGAGTAGACATTATAACTAACAATTAACGCATGAGGCTAACTATGAAGACAACATCTCGCTGCATGAAGGACGTAAAGAAAATAACAATAAACACATGGTAATCGCATGTAACCTTATAAAGAGTGCATGAAATTTGTGAGAGGATAAAATAATTGTTCACTCACAAATTGGGTGAAGCTAACAGATTAATTGAATTTAACATTGGTGGTACGGGTAAGAGGCCCGGGAAAAGAACCCCGCAAACAATAGTTACTTGACTCTCAAAATTGCTGACGAGGAAAATACCAGTAAGAAGACAAGAAACAAACAAACCTCCAATGGTCTGTCCGTGATTCGTGTGCCCTGCTTACAGAAGACTATTTGCACGCCCTTATGACTTTAGCATGTGCGTTTGGTCGGTATGCAAAAGACGTCCAGCTAAAGCCAGTTTTGTTATTTAGACAGTAACCGTGACATTTTGGTGTGGAATTTGACTTCGTCACTGTAGGACCTTTTTCCCCTACTATTTTTTTTTTACTAATTCTACTTGTATATAAAGGGGGTGACTATCGGCAGTCTTCACCAATTCCACAGTTCGAGGAGTACCGGAACCACCCAAGGCTCGTCACCAGACCCCCTCCAATAGTAAGTGGCCTGTGTTTTGTACGAAATTAACTTAGTGTAAAAAAAAAAAGGCAATAAATTTTATCAGAGAACGTGTAAGCCTAATAATACGCCAGCCCGTGAGTGCGCAAGTGGCGATGTGCATAAATATATGCATCATACAGCAAGTACAACAATTTTAATACCAAATTTTGTGGGTATTTTCGTTCTTTGAAACAAACCGGCCACACAGTGCGTCAGTCAATAAAGGCTGTCACAGAAAAAGCTCCGCTTCTCCAGTCCCTATACGTTCTCCACGGTGTACCCCTTTTATATCTTCTTCCCACTTTTTCAATTCGAGTTTATTCAGTCAATGAATTACAACATTACATTGAAAATGTCCATGCTGCATGATAGTTTCACTCCTCAAACACGATTCTACGATGTCTTCTACGGTCTTCGTGTTGGTCTTTTATCTTGAGTTTTAGCATTGTATCTGTATAGTGATTTATTCATTCTCATATCACTCATTCTGTTGATATGTCCAAACCATATGAGCTGATTGACTTCTTGTTTAGTTTTAATTCTTTGTATTTTAGTTAAATCTCTTGTCGTTGTGTTTCTGACTTTGTCTCTTTTTTTTTTTTTTCCCTACTGCTCTTAGATATTTCATCTAAACTGTTTGTACTCTGCAATATCCTCTAGTGTCTAAGGTCCAAGTTTCTCTGATATTATGAATAGAAGGGCAATGAATAAGCTACGTACTTTTGGACTATCAAATCACCTTTATATTTATCGTCCATGGAATTTACTCAGGTTAGTTACCATGGCTGTTGATTGGGCATAGCTCTACGGACGCGAAGCATAAGGAATGGAGGTTAGACGATATTTTTTTTCTCTCTGAGAGAGTCATATCTACATGGAATGGGCTGCCGGACACAGTGGTCAATGCACCAAGCAAGCCTCAACTGCTTCAAGGCCAGACTGGATGCTCACTGGGCAAACCATCCAGGACAATATGACCCACAATGCTACCACTGAAGAAGCTCAATCCTAAGATCATACTACACAATGATCTCAACACCGCAACAATCAAATCAAATCAAATCAAATCAAATCAAATCAAATTATCATTTCTGTGATAGTCTTAAAATGGAATGGATATTTTCGTAACAGCACCTGCAACCTCGCCGAAACATGTACCGGTAATCAGTGACCAGCGGCAGGAACTGAAACTGTATTCAAAATCTCATGGCATTTTTTAATCAAGGAACCAAACATTTATGCAAGATCAGAGCAGAATTTGGTTTTTTTTTTAATAATAAAGAATATACTGAAAAATCATTTAAACCAAAGCACGGAAAGGGTAATTAAATAGGCCTACGCATTGCAAAAGTTTGATTCATTGTTATGTTTACATACATAAGCATGTTTACTCTAAAAAATAAGGTAAAGAAGGCGCAGAAAAATGATTGCTATGGCAGCCCCAGTGAGGACAGACAAGGTGCTGAACGGGTACACAGATCTGCGCATATATATGCAAAACATGCTTTGGCTATGACAGCGGCCAAATGCTAAAACATGGCCATGTTATTCAGTTAAGCCACAGATAGATGTACTGTTGGGACTCAATACAGCATAAAATAAGATAACAACAGATTAAAGACACAAAACACATTACCATTTCCTTCTGGGCCTTCACAGACCCAAAGAGCCGGAGCTTATTCTGGTTGCTCTAGTCTTGTTGCTGTAGCGTTAAGCGGAACAGATGATACAAGATTATACCCTGAACAGGACGTTTGTCTGTCACAGGCTTTACTCCCCAGCCCTTGCTGGTACTCATTTACATCTGAGTCGAGTGTAGCAATTGGGAATAAGTTTTCTTGCTCAAGGAAAATACACGATGGTTGATTTAGTTTACTCATGAAGTCCCCCCACCCCATCCCCTCCCCACCTACTTGTAGGTGAAGAACAACACCATGCTAGGGACCATCAACGCCTTCGTCATCTCCGCCTACTCCCACGTCAAACAGTGTCAGGTGAGTCGTCCATCCTTGCCAGGTGCTCTGGGCGTGAATGAGTGTGTAGATGGAGGCCTCGGTGGTGGTGGGACTGTTGGATTGGAGCGTCCGACTACGAATTGAGACGTAGCCAGTTTGAATCTCACCGCTACCGTCTTAAGCAAGAAAACAGCTCTCAATTCACGTCCCCTCTCTCAGGTGCGGATAAGTACCCGGTGACAGGAAGACTGAGAGTATGAAGCGCCTTACAAGCTGCTCTGGATTTTGCTCCTCTCGGAGTCGGGAAGGACTTATGGAGATGCTGGGAGGCACAGGATCTGCAGCCCAGAGATGCCAACAGTCCCTCTGTTGAAGAAAGTCCCTCAAAAAAAAAAACAACACAAAAAAACTCTTGTCTCACCTAAATATCAGTAGTCCCTCCATTTGGTCCATCATCAGTTTTTCCTTTTCAAAAAACAATCCAAATATTGCTAGCATTTGGCCGGAATGGCTGGTATCCATGATGAAATGTAATTCCTTCAATCTGTGGAGTTACGTAGAATCTTTTGAATAATTGACTGTTCAGGCATTGTTTTTAAAGTTCTACATTTGGTTTTATCAATTTTGGTAGTGCAAAAAAGTTTAAGCCACTAGTTTGGTAAAATGTGTCTGTCTCTTTCTTCACTCGTCCCTCCAAATCTCCGCATTGGTCCCTCTTTTGGCTCCTCTGTAGTTGGCATCTCTGTGCAGTCCATGAGACTGCCTTTGAGTGGTACAAGGACTTGAGATCCATCTTTTCCTCTACCCAAATCATGAAATGTGTTTTGGGCAAACTACTTAATTAACTACCGTTTTTGGTCTTTGTGGGAACGCTGTGGCTCAGGGTAGATCAATGGACTGTGGACCACTAGGTGTCTGGTTCGATTCCTGATTCCCACCAATGGCAAGTGTGTTTGTTTCAGAAAGGTTTCCGTCGTCAGGCACGTGATGATGATGATGATGATGATGATGATGATAACGATAATGATATTTTTTAATAATATTTATAGCACCCAAATCCATGATCCCATGCTCTAAGCTAAGGTGCTTTGACGTCTTCACAAATATGAAAATGAAGATACAAGTCCACACACGATCACACGTCTGCTGTCTCAAAACTACAGTGCTACTGATGGTCAAAAATTAGCGTTCAAAAGCCTTTTTGAAAAACTTCAGATTGACTTTGAATGTTGAAATATTTTCGAATTCTCTCGTTTCATGGGATAAGGAAGGCGTACTCCTAACCCTATCACCTAATACTATCCATAACCCAAATAACTAACCCTATAAACAATGTAAACATAGTCAATGTGCCCGACTTCAGAAATCTTTCCATTTTGATAGCTGAGTGCAAGACCCAGATATCTCCATTTTTGCAGTTTTGAGAAAAATGACGTTGAAATTTTTTTCACTCGCCTTTTAGTCCTTGAATGAGATATGGAAAAAAGGTCTAATATCTCCAAACGAAAGAACTACAGACTTGAAATTTACACTGATGGTGGAATAGGTCAATGTGACTTAAAATATGCTTTGTATGCAGACATTTGACTTTTGCAGTTATCCAGTTCTTGCAGTCAGCCACCGATGTGTTCGTCACCCTACGCAATTAAATTACTTGCCAAGGCTCTGTTAAGTCCACGTATGACTATGTTCCTGGCTATTGAAGACAGTCTTGTCCTTGCTGTCTATGGAAATGCAGCAAGCCTCAACGGGCTGCCACATTTGTTCTATATGTCCTATATTACTGCAGAGCTTTCATTCCACGCTCAAAACAGGCGCTATTTTGCATTAAAAGTTCTCATTCCCGGGGCGCTCAAAATGAAAGGGAAAGTGTACCTTTTGAGCAAATGGTGGGGATGATGGGCACAAAACTATCCAATTGTGCATCATTCTGTACGACAGTACGTCGTGATTTCCTTGTAGACGTGGTTTTAATTTATTTGGAAATAATAAGGCACTCGAATTTGAGATGGGTATCCTCAGGAATTTTTCTGAATTCCGGATTTTTTTTTCAATTCTCAGGACAAAATTCTGGGGGAAAAAAACTCAGAAAGATAACCAAAAGAACAAATAAACCATTATAAAATATACCTTATGGAGTAATTTATTTGTAAACATTCGAAATCCTCAGGATTTATTTCTGGGAATTGTGCCCATCTCTGAGGCCATCAGCTATTGTCGCAGCCTTCACTTGGGAAATGTAAATGACCCAAGTTTTCTCTCCAATAAGTTGATCTGAGGGTGAAATTTGCATTGCAAAAGTAAATGACGTAAACTGCCAAGCCCAAACTGAAAGCATGTTTTTTTTAGATCATTTTCCTCTACAGACGTGTAATTATACTGTATTTGTATATTTTCTTTAGTGCTGTCGCCTCAAGGAATAAAGAGCAGGTTTGAACTGACATTAGCATCCGCTTTAATTTCAATCTTTTCATTTCCATCAATTTCTTGTTTTCCTCAAACAAATGATCAGATTACCTCCATTTTTTTATTTTATTTTTTTTACTTTCGGGGATGCATTATAATATAATTTCATCAAAGCTTGTATATTCGAGGGTGTATTTGTTTGTTTGTTTCTTTCTTTCTTTTGCCATCTGTTTAATAATAGAATTACACGCTATCACTCATCATATGCGAAAGTTCTAGTACTTTTTTTTTTATTTTCTGACTTTTTCCCCCAATTTCAACAAAGGCTTATTTACGTCTTATATCGGCGGATATGTATTATGTACTCAATATTGTCAGCTCGTTACGCATTATAATCTCTCCATAGAGCCGCATGTGGGCAAGCCAGAGGTAGCTAAGCTTGGTTGCTATGATGATGGAGTTATCGCCCTTGATTTTTCTCTGTCAGTCAAATTCTTTTATCTCTTTTTTCTTTGTTGTTTTTTTTTTGTAAAACGCTTCATGACCGGCATTTCACATGTCATATCTTTATGTGTTGTTGTCGCTTATGTCGTGTCGGGATGCGAATGAGTTCGTTGGTTTTTTTAGATGTGTACACGTTCCGAAAGCATTGAATCAGCTCAATGCTTTTTGTTTCTTATTGACATGAAGACAGTGCAGATAGGTTTTAAGTTCTTTTTCCAAGTGGAATCCAGGACCCTTTTGATTTAATTAATAGATATCTGACAGAGATGCCAACTGTCCTTCTTTTGTAGGGACAGTCTCTCAAATTAACTCAAAAACATTTGCCCCTCCTAAATATCAATTGTCCCTCCATGTGTTTTTTCAAAAATCCATGCAGTTCAATAATTCTCCTGAAGAATTTACTCTTTAGAAACGAAGTTCTATATGTTGAACATAACTATTTGTTTTCACCATTTGCAATAGTGGGCCAAAGGTGTGGGTGCAAGTTTGGTACAATATGTTTCTTTTTTTTCTGCACTTCTCCCTCCGAATCTCCACATTTGTCCCTCTTTTGGCTTATCCGTAGTTGGCTTCTCTGATATCTCATTTTAACAAGTTTAGTTCAACGTCTCTGATAGGGGAAATGTGACCATTGGAGATAAAATTGCAAGGAATCCGTACCGGTATGTTTTTATCTATGGTTAACTTTGGACAGAATATTGCAGGCTTCTGCGACTTGTCTTTATTATTTCCATCATTTTTGTACATACAAGTCATCGGCTCATGGTATTAACAAGTTTACAGGAGGCAAAAGAACGTCTGTATCAGATTTATTTCTATGGTTAGACCTGCCTTATAACATAATGTTACCCTCTAAACGTATAACTACATCAGTCCGTTTCAGAGAAATGAATTTAGAGCACCAAAAGATGTAAGCTTGCATTAAAATGTCACAAATGATGGATTTAAAAAACAAATAAATACCTGCTAAAAGTTTTCATCAATGAACTTTAAAAAAAAATGTAGTTATGCATTTGGAGATTGGAATAAAGTTTCACATAAACGTTGCCTACAAATACAACAAAGCATAATAAAATAATGATGCATATGTACTAATGTCGGGGTTTTTTACTATAAATTTGCCTCACCTTCAGTTCGCTTGTAGAATTTGTAGAAATTACTCTCCATGTTTCATCCTGGACTTAAAGGAGAAAACTTTGTTTTTCTTGTTTTGTTTTTTTTTAAACATTTTGTTTCCTTGTATTCTTTTTCTTCTCTTTTTTTCTACTTAATGCACAGTTTTTTTATACAACATTTTTGTACAGCTTCATTACTTTTCCTTCTCATTAGCTTCCTTTTTGTCTAACAATGAAACTCCTTATTTTATTTCAAAATACAATTTGTTTGAAAACACAAAGCTGAGAAATAATTCACAAGCGTAAAATTTGTTTAATGGTAGATATACCTTTTCTGAATTTTAATGTTATGTTCCAAGCTGCTCTTTGTTCTTGACAAAAAACATGAATTGAAACTTACTTCAATTAAATGCAGGTAGATCGTCATTAATAGCACGTACTGGCATAAGTGACTTTCTTTTTAATGTCACTTACTCTAGTAGGTGTTATGAACGACGACATGTGGTTTATCCAAAGCTTGAAGGTGTTCTCTCTTTCGCTACATCCAGCCAATGATTT
>JAUEKT010289473.1:0-11424 GCA_031762655.1 Doris verrucosa | reverse complement strand
TCTCTCTCTCTCTCTCTCTCTCTCTCTTTCATTTCTCCTGCACATTCTTATATCAGCTCTTTTCTTTTTTTTTTCAATCTCAATTTAATTCTACCTTATTACTGATCTAGGAGGACTGTGGCTCAACATTTTTCTCCTATTCCAATCTTGTATTCGTTGATGGTCATTGCTGCAATGTTGCCTGTCCAGATGTCCCTTCTTCCTTTTCCTTTTCTTTCTTTGAATTTTCAAATTATATTATGTACAATCCAAGTAATGCAGTTTTTGTTTTATTTGTTTCATTTCAGGATAACTACATTTCCACCTCAAAATACAACGTTTTTACATTTTTACCAAAGAATCTGTTTGAGCAGTTCCAGCGGTTGGCAAATGCTTACTTTTTGGGATTACTCGTGTTGCAGGTGAGTAAATATCCAATTAAACATGACTTTACTTTTTCATGGACTTACCAAGGAGAGTTGGGGTACGTTGGAAAAACAAATTAATTCAACGCAGTACCACGTTGAGAAAAAGCCCACAATATTGTGATTAGGATTGAATTTGGCTTTGTTGCCGAGAGAGTTTAGATGCTTTTCTTTAGTGAGCAGAGTATTAATTTCCACCATGGTGAAATTTTGGCAGTAGCTTTATTATCAAATGATATGGGGGGAGGGGGGGGGGGTGTTGATGGAAAAAGTCAATTGTTATTACTTCATATGTGCAATAATTTGTACAGTGAACCAAGGAGTGATGGGATGGAGGATGGTGCCAACTAAAAAGAAAGTCATCATTGCTACACAGGGGATGTTCCTGTAGCAGGTTATTAATTGTATTTAAATCTGGTTTGGGCAAATAAAATACAAACCCCACACACCCGCCTAAAATATTTACTATAAGTCTTTCTCACAAAGCATGTTGCGATGGGGAAGGTCACGAGATACTTGAAGGAGGGGTATCATTAAGGAAATGAATGAGAATGGATTTACATGGATGAGACTAAGATAGGGATGATTGGAGGAACTTTGTTCATGGCCCTAGAAAGGGTGGAAGTGATGATGGTCATAAGTTTTTTAGCTTTTAACTAATATGAGTTTTTAAAAAATCAGCTTAAATCAAGTACTATTTATACTCAATAATTTTGTGAATTTTCAGTTTTTGAACAAAATATCATAAATAGCACAAAACAAGGCCTCACAACTTTTGTGCATAGTTATGTTTCAATGGTCAGCCTACGATTCTTTTTGGTGTTTAACCCTCAAATTTCTGAGAGGGACAATTCTCAATTTTAAATGGCCATTTTATTTCATAATTATTGTTTTTATTGTTACTATTACCATTAATACTACTGCTGCTCCTTGGAAAATTTTGATGGATCACAAATCTTTCCCGAACTGGCCAGGTTTCATAACCTGGGAACTTTGGGACTCAATTTACCCTCTCCGGTTTGAAGAAGTTCACTATTTTTGGCATGATTCATCAACTCTAGTAAAAGAGCAGTTGTGCAACACATTTTAAAAGATGTTTCACACTTTCAACTTAGCCATCCCAATTTAATTCTGATTTGTTCCTCCACAGCTGATTCCTGCCATTTCCTCCCTTGACCCCATAGCAACCATTATACCCTTGGTCTTTGTACTCAGCATCTCAGGAATCAAGGAACTCATTGATGATGTTGTGAGTCTCACTGGCACCACCAGCCTTTTAAATCACTCCTCTAAAGTTTCTTTGCCATCTGAAATAGTTGTTTTTTTCTATAACCCTAGAGTAGTGGGAGTTGTTTTTTTCTCTCTCTTTTATTCTCTGCCTCAATGGGGAGTTTTTTACATCCATTTAAATATTTTATCCTTTGTTTTTTTTACCCTTTATTCACCCCCTTTATTCACCATATTAGCACCACAAAGCCACAATCTTGCCCTTTTTGTGAAGTGTATTATGTGCACCTTTTGTGAATGGTAGTTATAAATCTGCTTTCCGTCAGTATTGATATGCCAGCCATTTGCCCCTTTCATTTATCCAGTTTGTTGTTTTAGTTGATGCTATTGTTTCATGGCTTGTGTGTGTGTGCACATTGTAATGAAGCAATGATGATATTTTTTCGTGTATCCACGGAAATTCGATGATATAGGTTCTTACCATGATTATAAGTCTCAATTTCTCCATTTGGCTGATGTTTCAGCCTTGTATCTCCAGCTAGACTAGATTTGGGAGAGGCTTCAGGTGCAAAGAAGCATAGTTAGGATGAATCAAAAGTAAAAAGTCATTCGATACTAGTGACAGTAGTCCGTCAGAACTGGCTTCTTCTATTCAATAGTAAGATTTCTTTCATGGTTGTGGTTCCATCTTTGTTCTGTCAGGTTAGTTAATTACTTGCTTTCAGTCTAAAAATCTAGATGTTTTGTCCACTTCGTCACTGATGTAGGTATATAAACAAAAAATAGTCTTGTTGCATAATTTCATTGAGATCATGTTTTATGAAGTTTTCAGGAAATAAGTTATGATAAATCAAACATTTTTAAATGCCTCTCTGAAAGTACTTGTTTTTCATTCACAAAATGTTCTTGAATGAGATGCAAGCATACAGTTTGAATAATATCTTTTTATAATTCAATTTTGATAAAAATTCATTCAATTCTCTTGTTGTAGACATTTAGCATCATTGGGCTTTTTGTTTGTGATTTTGTGTTTATATTGAGACTGTGTTTTCATCGTCTTCTTCTCAACCTTCTTCTACTTCTTCTTCTCCTTCTTCTTCTTCTTATTGTTGTTGTTGTTTGGGTTTTTTATTCTTCTTCCCACCTTCCTCCTCTTTTTCTTCCTTTTTCTCTTTTTTGATTTGTATGTGTGAATTTGTGTACGCATAAATATGCAGTGGTTCTTTACATGCCTTAATTTTTAATTAATGTTTCATGTAATTTGTTTGTCCTGTTCCTTGAGTACTATTATATTGCTTACAGTGCCAATACAATCTTCTAATGATCCAAAGCTTTTCAGCTCTTCATTTGATTACTTGGATGTATTTTTGGGTGCAATTCTATATCTAGATCTAAAAATGCTTTGCGTAGAAACGGTAAAAATGGACGAGCCCAGCACCTCGACACGCCCCCCTCGTCGATTCACTGCACAACAAACATACAACTGTAATATACCAAAATGTTTGGGAATAATTAGAGATTGTAAAATTATAGATTTCAACTGGATATATTGCTCTGCAAAAGAATTTGGAGAACTTGTAAATTGAATTTTTGTTTTGATAATTACATCACACATTACAAGTATTCATTTTTATTTCTTTCAAATTAGTAGATTTCAAACAAGAGGCATGCACAAATACATTATTCTTATTCTGCAACGTATTAGCTTTCCATTGATGTATGACATGATATAGGACAGATTCATTATAGATAAGAAAACTAAAGAAAATGAACCCCATCTCAAAATATTCAGTGCCTTCATTTTCAGCTCAAGTCTAGGCCCAAAAATTTTCAAGTAGCCAATCAGTTAAGGATGGGAAATATTGATTAGCTCCTTTGCCAAATTGTCTGGTCGCATTCATTGTCAGATGCTGTCTGTGACCTGTGTGATGCTCATCACCCACAGTTTATCCACTGGTAGCAGTGTTGTAGTCATTGTGATACCTAATCTGACTGTTATGTGAGTGTCTCTTCCTTTCTTGGTTTTTTTTTTTCTTCTCTCATGGGGAATATAATTTGCATGTTGGTGGGCAGACATTTCATGGTTGAATCCTATTTATGGCGACATTTATCACTATGGGAGGCTTCACCATTTTTATTTCTCATGATGAAGAGAGTTTGGGATGTGGAGATGAGAGTGTTTGGAAGTGGTCTTGAGGATCAAACTAAATAAAGGTAAATAATTATTGAGAAACATGTCACTCAAATTGATCAGCTTGAATATATTGGTACATTTGTGATTTTTACTTATTCTGTGGCAAATTTTCATGAAATTTTGTTTAAAAATTAGTTTTCTCTGTTGTGCAGTCACCAAAAGATGCTATATCTGACATGCCAATTTCCATAGAGAATAGATTAATGAATGACATTAAGAGCCAAACTTAGTGCAATAGGCATGACTCATGTTCAAATCAGAAAGTATTGAAAGTTTTCATTGCCCGGAAAAAAAACAACCCAACAAAGCAACCCTGTACCTCCTGTGAGACTCCATGTCGTAATGTCCTTACTACTAGTTCTGTCAAAGTTAGTTGCATATGTACTTACTGCCCCTTGAGGTCATCATCCTCTAATGTCCTCTGTTGCTGACAGATTTCTAAAGGCTCTCTCAGGATTTTCCCCACTTTTTGACTTCACCCTCAATGTTATTTCGCTGGGTCTGTTTTGGTCTTCTGAGTCTCCTTCATCGCTTTGGTGTTCCCAGAATGAGCCCAATTCACCTCCTTCTCCCTCTAATTTTCAGAGTATCAATATTCTCAGTTTCGTACTGTAGAATGAGGTGGTGATTGAAGATCTTGTAGGACCATAAGATGCAGAGTTTTTTCCGCAAAACGTCATTTGAAAAGCTGACAGCCTGTCAGCATCCGTTTTGGTTGTGGGGCAATATTTAGAACCCTACATCAAGGTTGCCAGCTGGTAGCATAGTCAGACGGTGTTGAATCCGTTTCTTGTGAAATATTATGGCTTTAAAGCTTTTATCTCAACGAGGGTAATCATATAATTTTCTCTATTTACATCTGAAAATTTAAGAATTAATGGCATGCTTATCCTTTTTTCTTTAGCATGGATTGCTCGGAGGGTTTTTTAATTTGCAATTCCATTTCATAAATGTCTTCATAGGATTTTTTGTGAACCGTAGGCTACAAATGAAACCAAATTTGGCCACAATTGAAGGGGGAAAGGAAAAAACATCACAAGTCATATTTATTGAGAATCTGACCCATTATCGGACAATCTGGTCAGTTTGTTCCACTGTATTGTGCAGCCAGGTCTGAATAATAAGTTTTTGTAATATCTACCCTTCAATTTGGTAAATACCTTTTGCACAGCCATTCCCATCACAATATAGATTTACGACAATACAAAGGGGTAAGAAAATACTAAAATTACAAGAACAAAAAAGATAAACACTGGATATCTAGAATTTAAATCTAGATTATCTAGATTTAGTCTTAAGATATCTGGGCCTACTGGTAGATCTAGAATTAGGTCTAGATCTTGATCTATTCTAGATCTAGCTCTAGATATTATAAAAAGATTTCTAGAGAAAATCTAGTCTGATAAAATAAAATGTGAAATAAAAATTGTGTTTCAATAGAATTAGACAACAGCATCTCACACTTCCAAGAAAAATAAACCATTCATGAAAGATTTGTCCCGAATCTAGGCCTTTTTAGTTAATTTCTTCAGCTCATATCAAGTCTTTATACCTGTTTCTTTATGTCTTATATGCATCAGCATATAAACAAACAAATGAATAAATAGTTGAAAATGGATGTACAAGTAACAAGTAATATAGCAGACTTTCATCATTTGATAAAGCCCAGTTCAAGTTTACAAAAGGATTGGCTCTTTCACATTTTTCTCAATTGAGTATGTTCTCTCCCATCTGTTAAAGGATGTCTTGCTTTATTTTTAATGTTCTGGTATTGTTTCCTCATGTCTTTATATCAATCATTTAGGGGATTTTGTTTTTTATGTATTAAGACCAGAGCTCGTCAATCCTCTATTTAGCAGTAAGTCAAATTGTTTTTACTGTTTTGTCATTGTTGGGCTCCTTTTTTAATTGCTTGACGTCTAAAGTTTGTGCTTTGCATCATAAAATAGTAATTTTTTAAACATATTTGATTTTAGGACTTTTTCTTAAAACAACTATTTTGCATCTTGTTTCAAAGATCTGTTTCATATTGCATGATGCAAAAATGCAGTTAATATCATAGTCTTCATTTAAGGAAATATTTTGTGCTTTAAGGAAAGAAAGGCAAAAAGTAAAAGAACAATATTGGCATGAATAGACTTTTCCCCGTGTAATAATAATATCAGTAATTGATTAATACTTATGAAAATAAAAGTTGTTATAATAAAGGAATTTTAAAAAAAAACATCATATCAAAGGATAGGTATCCATGATGGTGATGAGAACAGTGATGATGACAAAGCCATGATGATTAATGATGATGGTAATAATAATAATAATAATAATAATAATAATAATAATAATAATAATAAATGATGATGATGATGATGATGATGATGATGATGATGATGATGATGATGATGATGATGATGATGATGATGATGATGATAATAATAATGATAATGGTAATAATAATGATAATATTAATGACAATAATGAGGAGGAGGAGGAGGAGGAGGAGGAGGGTAAGAAGAAGAACAAGAACAGGAACAAGAAGAAAACGAACAAGAACAAGAACAAGAATAAGAGCAAGAACAACAATAAGAAGAACAAGAACAAGAACAAGAAGAACAAGAACAGGAACAAGAGGAAGAAGATAACGAGGAGGAGGAGGCATCCAAACGCGACGGCCCCGCCCAGAAATGCCAATTCCACCAGTAACAAGTGGACTACGGCTGCTGCCATGTCGGTGGTGGCCAATGGGCGGGCCCAGAGACGACCGCGGAGGATGGCTTCCACTGTCCAGCTGGCTATGCGAACAATGTCGTCGTCTTCGGAGGGAATCGCCAACGTTAGAGGCAGGAGAGAAGGAGGTGGGAATGGGCAGACGGGAATTCTTCGTCATGGGCAGCAACAGCAACAGCAGCAACAGTCTCAGCAACAGCAGCCGAAGCCAAGAGAAGGTAGCAGCAGAGAAGTCAATCCCGGTAATACCCGAGGCGCCAGGTACATCACCGTTGACGAAAGGTCAAACACGGTCAAGGACCCCAGTTCCTCGAATCGAGGCGAAAGACAGTCATCCCAAACTAATAATAGGGTTGGACGGCGACGCATAGATTCCGAAAACCAGCTGAATAACGAAGACGCTATGGCCGAGGCTGCCAAGAAATACAAGCTGACCAAATCCTCCCACGTGGATTCTATGGAAGAACGGAAGTCTACTCTCCCCAGCGTGGAGGAAGAGAAATTATACACTTCTGGAGCCGGGCGGAGGGTGACTGATTTGGGGACTGACAGGACGAAGTCTTTGGATGCCTCGCTTTCCCTAAACGTGCCTGAAACAGCTCTCACTCCACGAACGAGGCAGACGAATGCTGGGATAAACGACGTGAGAAATAGTACTACAAGGGCAGAGGGGGAAGCGAGGCCAAACATCGTGAAGAGTCTAGTGGATGAAAAGCGACGATCGGTTACGGAGTCGGCGGAAGAAGACGATAATAATTACGGAGTAAATCGGCCGCGAGGAGACCCCAGAGACGAGTTTGGTCTGCTGGAAGCGACGGGCAGGGGTCACGATAGCAGCCGGAGAGTTTCCACCGTGGAAGAAGCCCTGAAGAGCGTCCGGTCTATGCTGGCCTCCATCAAAGAAACTGACGTCATCACAAAGCCCAAGGAGGTTACAAACAAGGAGAAAAAGAAAATCTCTTCCGCCGTGTCTCTCGAGTCCAACGCGGACCCCGTGTCGCCAGTGACGCCGATCAAGCAGAGACTGCCGTCTATAGAGGAGTCCATGACGGAACGCGACAGGGCGCGGCAGAGAAAAAGACTCGAGAAACTTGAATCCGCCGATAGCAGGAATACGAGTTTTGATTCGAAGCCCGTCGCTAGTGAGAAAGGCAGAGGAAGGGCGGTAGAGAAAGAAACTATTGTTGCTACTCCAAGATCTGACTGCAGTGACGGGAAAGAGGAATTATCATCCAGTAGTTCAAAGAAGGAAAAAAGAGGGAAAGATTCAGGGGAAGCATTGGCGATCAAAAAGGAAGCCAAATGTGATGGAAGGAGTGTCGTCAATTCCGACGTTGACAAAGACAGTAGAGGAGGAAATGGTGATAAGTATAATGAAAAATCGAAATCGGAGGAGGACGAAGTTCGAGACAATAAGCAGCGGTCGGGTCAGTTGGAGAGTAAGCAATGTTTGTCTGAGGAGCAAATCAAGCGTAACCAGATAGTGGAAGCGTTGGCCAATGCGAGACGAGACAAGAAGAAGAGACGTATAACTCAGTAAGCCGTTATATAATACACGTTCTCATTAGTGCAATTTATTAAGCCCCAGAAGAGCTGAGCGAACCCATGATTGTATTATTCATTGACCTACAAAGTTCTTCAGATTTAGAGACAGACTCTTTCATCTTTCTGTACCAGGTTAGGCAATCTGCGGCACGTCGGAAAAATAAGACATCAGCAAGATCCTTTCACCAGACCGTCCTCGGGCAACCAACGAGCTTCTATCCACGTCTTTTCAAATCCTTTCAGTTCTTACTTAACCGAAGTACATGTATCTATACTTTGCTTGTGTAACCCAAGACATCGAGTGGCCCTACTCAGCGTCAGCCTCTCCCTTTCTCCTCATCACCATTTTAAACGACGTACTTTAATCCTTTGAACCCTTATAAAGCAGGCGAAGGCTTAGATTCTAAGATACCAAAACCCCGCCAAGGCAGTGGAACGCTTGGAGTTAACGTTTTTTTTTAGACAAGTTTGTGCTTAGTTAAAGGTAAAGAAAAAAAAGAAAGTGAGAGAACAGAGTCAGGCCGAAGCTGTAACAGTACAACGAAATTCACCATGTGTAATTTGGAGAAGAAAAAAAAAGTGTATACACGGCATGTTGTTGGTTCAACCCGGCGCGATCTCGTCAAAATTATTCACAAAGAAAAGCAAAGTGAAAATTTTATTTCCTGAGCACTGGAACGGAAGAGAGGCACGGTGGCTCAGTGGTTAGAGCATCGGACTGGTGACCGAGAGCTACCGGGTTCGAATCCCGCGGCAGACATCGTGTATTTTCCTTGAGCAAGAAAATGTATTCCAATTGTTTCACTCGACTCAGGTGTAAATGAGTACCAGCAAGGGCTGGGGAGTAAAGACTGCGATAGACTAGCGTCTTGTCCAAGGGATGATCTTGTATCATCTCTGTTCCGCTTAACGCTAACGAAACCGGGATAAGCTCCAGCTCTTTGGGTCTGTCAAGGCATAGAAGGAACTTTTTACTTTTTACTGGAACTAACGCCAGACTCACTTTGAATGAGCCGTATTAAATGTATAAACAAACAACAACACCCAACAACATATTATATTAATATCCTAAAGGTTCCTCTGTATGGCGAACTTTCCGTTGGCAGAAGGAAAAAAGGGGATTCCTAAGAATTGTTACTGTTATAGTGTTACTATGCTTGACATTAATTTATGACTTTCGTTATAAGTGTTGGTGCTATGCACTATTGTTTTTGTACGCGGCCAGAGCCTTCCGTTTAGGTGGCGAGAATAGCGCTATAGAAGTATCTATCATTATTATCATTTATTGTTTATAGGGCTGCCTTAAGAAACCCCTAACAACCCGCAACATTGACCACAGAGATTGGACAAAGGCTGCCGCAGACTGCTTAACCTAGCGCAGAAACATTAAGTAATCTGTCTCTAAATTTGGAGAACATCCTAGACCCTCGGCCAGTGAGAAACGCCTGTTGAGGAAAAAGAAGGTGACTGAGCCTTTACCAACAGACCGGACCTTTACTTACAGGAAGCGTGGACGGATTTGCAGATCCCGCATTGACCTCATCCGTCATGAGCGCTGCTGCGAATGATGGCTGTCTTCCAGTCCATGCTATCTTCGTCCGCGAAGCCAAGGCATACACTCCTTTTCCTATCTATATGTTTGGGATCATCTTTCGCCACCGCAAACAGCTTCCATAGAAATGAGCCGTAAGGACGGGCTTGTTTTAATGGGGATTTCGTCATGCATCAATGTGATTCGGTGAGAGGTTTTGAGTGTCAACTTCTCATGTATTTGTGTAAAACAACGTAGGCTCCTAATACAAACATACCCGATGAATTCTTTGAGGGTTACTTGTAGTTAGGGACAATGTCTCAAACTCAACACGATGGCTTCATGAAGGTCAGGAATCTTCGATAACCGTGGATAGGGTTGTTTCGTGCTGGAGCGGGTGAATTATCGCTTCTCGCATTCGCTATGTTTCCTCTCTTATGGAATTTGCCGATTCTGCATTGATCTTATCAGTCATGAACGCTCCTGCAATTAATGTGGACTCTCCATGCTATCTTCGTTAGGGGAAGCCAAGCCATGTGCTCCTACTCTTATATAATAAAAGATTGGAATCATCTTTCGCCATTGCAAACAGTACATGAACAAGCAGACACACGCAGACATGTCATACGCTCAGCTATTGCCTGAGTCCATTGGTCGCGATTCGTGCTAATACAAGGAGCTTGTGGCTCTGCATTTAACAGTATGTTTTCTTTTCATTCACGAGAATAAGCCAAAGTAAGGCATTAATTAACTAATTAATTGATCTGCCACACGTAATTGTTAGTCAAATATCCATCTTTAATGGTATCGATTTAGGTCTGACTATTTCGATTACAAAATAAATAACATATCATAGAATATGTAATACAATGTATCAATAAACCAAAGGAGTTGAACAACACAAACATCTTTTTTAAATCGCAGACGAAACACAAAACATCACGTTTTATTGCCTTTCATGAATGCAAAGACACGAAGACAAGTCATTCGCTTCAACCAAATACATCATTACGATATCCTGTGCTGGTTCATGAGCCAATCAGAATACGCTTAAGTCCTTAAACCGGCTACTAAGCCAATGAGATCACACGTATTTTTTCTACTCTCTACCTGCATCATCAACCAATCAAACAACGTATTATAATTATTATCATTGCTCTCAGAGCTGGTCCCTCAGCCAATCAGGACTCGTCTACTTCTAAGCGTCGTCCAATCTTAACCAATGACGTTGACAGTGAAAGCAGACGCGCAGACGGTTTGGTACTGGTTCCATACCAGGCCTGTTGGGCAGTTCATCTCATGGGGGTTGCCGGCAAGGTCACACTGGAAGGAAGTTTCAAGGTTATTATAATCAAATTAATGTGTTCAATAAATGAAATGTTTGTGTGTAATGTTCTGTTTACAATTGTAAGAATACACATCCTAAATTTGAACCACATTCAATCAATCTGCGGGTGTATCTTTCAAGGTAGCTACCTCGATATTCAATATTTCAGAGCTATACTACGTTTTTTACTATGAAAATATGAATATATCAATAAAATTCACGTTTCACTGTGCTGTTGTCCAGCAACTGGAAATGATAAAATGTAATGAACTCCATTATATTTATAATCTCAGACGTCGACAGAGTCACTGTATGTATGTATTCAAATATTATGCTATGGCTTGGCATTATCAGTTCATGTTCTAGAGCAAGAATGAGAGAACGTAGAGAGAGAGAACGTAGAGAGAGAGAGAGAGAGAGAGAGAGAGAGAGAGAGAGAGAGAGAGAGAGAGAGAGAGAGAGAGAGAGAGAG
>JAUEKT010289362.1:0-11425 GCA_031762655.1 Doris verrucosa | reverse complement strand
CCCCCCCCCCCCCCCCCCCCCCCCCCCCCCCCCCCCCCCCCCCCCCCCCCCCCCCCGGGGGGTAGAGAGGGAGAGAGAGCAAGGCAGGCAGATGGGCAGAGTGAGAGAGAGAGAGAGAGAGATTGGAGGCAAGAACTGAGAGAGAGAGAGACAGACAGAGGGAGAGAAAGAGAGAGAGAAACACACAAGCACACACACACACACAGACAAACTCACACATACATATACCGGTACATAGAATGGGAGCAAAACAATAAGAGAAATACGAACAGTGACTCACAGGTGAGGGATGTTTCACGGCTGGTGCCCGCATTCCGACTGGCATGCCTGAATCAGCCTCGTAAATGAAGACGTAGCCATCCTGCGATCCAACGCCCACGAAGGCTTTAGACTCTGACATGCACACAACATCATTATCACCAACACATTGTTGGCCCAGCCAATCTGGACGGTACAAGGTCGTTTTCCGAGTGGCCTTGCTAAGAGATTGGTCGCACTTTCCTGTCGGAATATCCCAATACAGGACCCATCTCCGCGTTGATACCAGCATTTGGTTTCCTCTGTATGGTTCCATTGTGACGCCTAGATGGGGAATTTTAGACAGATTCTGGTAAGCATACAAAGCTGTGCCAGAAGATTGCGACAGGTCAACGGCAACAAATCTGTACGGGTGATTTTGATGGGGAAAATTGCCAGCTTTCCACATCTTTCGAATTGCCTGAAAATTTTCTTTAGTGATTTTCATCATAAAGACTGCATACCTCTCTGAAGGCGTCAGTAAAACTTCAGATTCTAGACATTTGAAATTGATGTTGATTGTGCATGTTCTGCTGCTGGAATTTGCCTTGACGTCGTAAACGTATAAAGCTGGTTTTGATCCTGATGTTATAAAAATGAGTTTGGCTCGGTCCTTTGTCAAAGTGATACCCAAGATATTGTCTGGGAGGTCATTGCACACAATCTTCTTCTCCAGGTACCCAAAGATAATCACTTGTTTTGCGAGTTTGTCAAAAGCCACAACTTTGTCACCAACTGCCATGAGAAGTTTTGTGGCACAGACATTGATGTCAAATTGACATGATAAAGCAAAAGAGTCCAAAGACCATACTTTGCATTTCTTTGACTTTCCAGCAGTAATGAGTTCTTTACCATTATCACTAATGACGAAACTCAGAATATCCTCTTCCATTTTCAAATGGAGATCTTCTTTATTTCCCCTATTTCCTTCTTTACGTTCCTCACTGAGAAAAAAGTCTTCTACGTTCCAGATTTCTGCTTTGTTATTTGCCATCAACAGAAGGTGATCTTGAAAACTTGTGATACCAGAAATAGTGCTTTGAGTCCAGGTTCGATTCATGAGCTTTTCCATGTCCATGTTGAACAGACTAACATCACCATCCTGATCGTAGATCAGCAGTGATTCTTCATCCCAATTCACTGCCCATGCTGAGATGATTTTTGTGTGTTCAAAACTGTTCACAAACTGGCCATTGGAGAAATTCATCATCATCAGCTTTTGGCCCCCAACCAGGAAAAGTCCCTGGCACTCAGTTGGACACATCTTAAGGGCAAGAACCTTCTCTTTGACTTCAATCTGGTTTTGGACCATAAAGCTTTTAAGGTTGGTTAAAATGATCCAATTCTGGGAGCCATCCTCCTTTTGACCAAAGCACACATGATAACATTCATCACATGTAAGAGCAGAAGCTTCAAACTTAATGGCAATGTCTGTTTGGAATGACAGCTTTTGAGTGGCAGTAGGGGAATATGTCCAGATCTGGATGACATCTTCTGTCAATGGAATGCCCTCCTTGTGACTTTTCCCCACCATGACTAGCGTAGATTTGTGACAGATGTGGAGATTTGAAATGTTGTTGGCATCTTTAGAGTTCAAATGAGAGACCACTTTAAAGTCGCTGCTGCTGATAATGGCGATCCTATCATAAATGGACACCACCAGGAGCTTATTGTCCTGAGAACAATTAATGCAGCAATTCCCTCTTGAGATGTGGTTTGCTAGAGCCTTGACCGTGGATGAAAATAAGTCAGTCAAAGGGACCTTTGTCACAGCACCATTTGCTGTTGACACTTTAACTAATGCCATTTCAGACTCAGAGAGATAAACTATCATTTTAGCATCCAAACTGAGAAATGGCTTTGAGTTGATATTCTCACAAGCATACTTCATAACGTCCAATGATTTGAGATCGACGCAAGTGATAGTTTTCGTATTTTCTAAACCAGCATCTTGGTCAATGATGTCATCCCACTTATCAGTCAAGAGACAAAATTCATTGCATTGCGCAAAGATGTGAGACAGATTGTCATGAATATTTTCAGCTTCTCCAGATCTCTTGGCCAGGCAAGCAAACGGTGGCATCAACATTGTCTTGGTCTGAGACAAAATGTGGTCCTTTGCTTGAGTTTTGAGGTTATCGATGTTAACATCATTTGGAGATGCATCAATACAAGCCAAAATTTTGAAAGCAAGTGTGGAGATATCTAACAATGAATTTTTGCAAATGGACACAAATTTGGCAAGGCATTTGATCTCTCTGCAAGGTGATATTTTCAGCAATTCTTGAATTTCTGCAAGTAATTTTTCGGTGCCAATTGAAACTGTTTTTGCATGTAAGAAATTAAGGTTGCAATATGATGCACACAGAGCAAAGTCTCTATCAATACTCTTGAAACTGTTTTTGAGATGAAAAAACATGCACTCCAGTTTCCTTGTATTTTTAGGGACTGTTGGCTGTGGAGTCGTATATCTGTCGGCACTTTCAATCTTCATATTCTTCCTCTGAGTCAAAACTATATCCCTTTTGATTCCTGATTCTGATGCATACATCTCAAAGAGGATCTTATGTAAGTTTTGCATTTTGTCACCTTGTGTGTATCTATCCATTGCCACTTCAATAAACTGCCGATGATACCAGAAAAGAGTGGTCACCCCTTGTGATTGCCTTTCTACCAGGTACTGATTAATGTCGTAACGAATCCTGGCCCAGAGCACGGGGGGAACACGAATCATTCCTGGCACAGGTGGGTCGTGGTATTTGTAGATTTCTATGAGAGCTTCATCCACACATGAAATGGCGTCTTCAAGCTCAATTTCACTGAGCCCGTTGAGACCAACCGTGATCACACCAAGAGCTGCCTGGACAATTTTGGCACCAAACTTGGTCTCCAGCTGTTCAAACAATTTATTTATTGCACTTTTGACAGACTCTGGCAGATGAAGAGAGGAAAGCTCATTGTAAGATTTCCAGGTGAGAGCTTCATCCATCAACAGTCTCAGGTAAAGGGGACTGGCAGCTTTCTTAAATGTTTTCAGCAGCAACATCATCTGATTCTCAGAAATGCACCGATTCTTCGCTGTAAAATAGTTCTTGACAATTTCATGACTTGTATCGTCAGATAATAGGGGCACTTCTAAAAAGTTTCCTGGCTCAGAAATGACTGTCTGCAGGTTCTTCAAAATGCCATGTTCTTTTGGCAAAGTCGAAATGATGATCTTAAGATTACTGGGCAAGTTTTGTGGCAACCATTTAGCTGTGTAAGCATCATTGACTGACTCCAGTTGGTCAATGGAATCTAAGAAAATAATGATGGGCATTTTCAGATTGCTACATGCTGACCTAAGAAACCTTGGCAGATAACGCTGAAGATTTTTCATTGTTTTGTATCCTTGAGGTTCCAGGATGGCATCCGTTATGTCAGCCAGTTGGCCACAAATGCTAAAGAGGACATTGTAAATATTTGTAGAGTTGGGAGAAGTGCCCAAGAATCGTATGAGAGCACTAAATTTATCTGGCAGCCAGGAACTCAGACTTTTCATAGCCATCGCCATTATGGAAGTCTTGCCTGCCCCTGATGGGGCAAAGATCACGTAAGGTTTACGATTCGAAGCATCAAGGATGTAGGATTTAATTTTTTCAAGCGTATTCTTTTGGCCACAAAATGACTTGCACTTCATTTCACAGAAATGCGCATGATGAAGACTTTCAGCGTAAGGAGAGTAATACTCTCGCTCCCGTATTAAAGATGAACTGGCCTGAATGTCCAAGTCAATTAACTCTTTCACTCCAGAGATGAAGTCGGAACAAAATTTAGCCATGTATTCTTTGTGACTGTTCACCACGTCAGGCTTCACACCGCCAGCTTCCCATGGAACCTCATATTTTTTCACGTAGTCTGCACCAAGGGTGCTTGAAAGGTAGTCTTTCAAGGACTTCAGATGTCTCTCCGTTTTTTGGTTTACTTCAGCCTGGCAAGATGGTAAAGAAAAAAATGGGGAAAAAATCATTAAATTAAAATAGAGACAAGGCAGTCATTCAACATGTAAAAGTAATCAGCTTTCAGAACTATTTGTAACCCTGAATATGACACTAACAATGAGAAAATATTGCAATGGAAAGGTGGAAGAAATACGCAAGTCCAATTTAATTTATCAAAGCATCCCTTCACCTAAGTTTGGCTATCTCAGAGTTCTCTCAAAGCTTGCAGTCCTAATCTTTAAAAAATATCAGAACTCCATATTTGTTAATTTAGCTCACTGGAAGGCTTTAGATCGAAAGTCAGATGAGCTGACATTGATGCAGTTAGAGAAAATAGGTCGCAGCCTCACTCATTTGTTTTCAAATTGTTCTTGACTACAAGACAGACTTCTTCTTATTTCAGGAACCTCAGAGGTATTAAAAACAAACAAACTTTTTAATCACAACATACTTTGCCATTGTCATGGTAAATGATTTCTAAGTGTCTGTTTGCCAATTCATCATTCAATTTTCCATCTAGACCTTGCAGATCTCTTAAAATTGCCAAAGCATTTCTGCCAGGAACAATTCCTTTTCTTGCTTCGTGTTCAGTAACTGCAATAGAAAATGACAAGATGAAAACAATGAAATATTTGTCAAGGAACATGCCTACTATAAATTAAAAACAAAGCATTTGCATGGTCACTCGAGTTCTGGCCATTCCTACCCAAGTCTGTGCCTGTAAATCTTTTAGCTAGAAAGGATAGCACAGATAACTTGGTGGGGATGAGCACGTCACCTGGTGAGTAGTCTCAATTTTCTAAACAGAAATGGAAGTGAAGGCATACTACCATGCAACTCTCTTCTATACATTTTAACATATGACATTAAAGGGCAATTTAGACATGACAATACAAAAACGACTCAGGTCTGATTTTGAATCTTACAAGTGAAACATATCGTGTGGACAAGAGACAAAATAAACACTGGTAGATGTAGACTACAGGATAAAGAATTCTTGTCAGGGATGCCCTTTTCCCGGCTTAAGCCGGAAATCCGTTTTTTCGGCGAACCTCCAGCTCTCAGCTTTTTGGGCAGAAAAGAAAACCCCAAACAGCCATCCAATCCGGATTGAATGATTTGAAGGATCACTGGTGTCATTTTTGACTAACATCGCTCAATGATAAGATAAATGCTTATAAGTATTTTGTTGTGATAATAATTGGGGCATTCGCCTTCTGTCCATTGCAGGCAAGACACTTGCATGGGCTCTGCTCAACAACCTCATCGCACACCTTGAGAAAGGTCTCCTACCTAAGAGTCTGTGTGGGTTCTGAAAGAATTATGGGACTATCGACATGGTCTTTGCTGTCTGGCAGCTCCAAGACAAGTGTCAGGAACAAAACTCCATCTACATCAACCTGACCACAGCTTTCGATAATGTTACTTGAAAGGATCTGTGGGGAAAATAACAGCAAAGTGCAGTTGCCCCACCAAGTTCGCCAACAAGTGCCTGGCAAAATGCTGGCAAGAGTGTGGCAATAATTCTGAGCCATTACCCACCTTTATTGGGGTCAAGTAGGCCTTCAGCCTCCTGTTTTCCATACATTGCTTTAGCCAAGAGAAAATCCAATGAGACTAATAAAATTTCAAGATAGAAAATGAACCAAAATGTCTTATTATCTCTTATGATTTTTCTTTGAGCGATGAAAAGCAATTCAAAGTGTGCCAGTACGTACCCGACATGATGTAAAAATGAGCCCGCTCCTTGGACATGAGGCCTTTATCAGCACAAGCCAGAGCCGCCTTGTGAATTGCCTCAACCAGTTGGTGCTCTACTTGGGCCCAGGCCTTCACATCTGCTTCTTTCAACTTCTCTGCTCCTGGCTTTTCATTTAGGTAGTTGGGCAGGTGGCTTGTGATAGGCTGTGATAACAAGAATAGCATATTCAGCTTTGACATATATATACGTGGTTGACAATAATATCTCCTGAATTGAAATGACTGGTAGTAAAATTAACTTTAAACAAACAAACAAGCAAACAAGCAGACAGACAGTTATGCGTAAGTGAAGTGTTGCCTTCCTTGATGTTAGAAGAAACACAAAATAATATTTCTATGGCTTCGTAAAATTTTGCATCTAAAAATTGCCTGAGGCAACTTGGTATGTTTGACCTCTGTGGTTTTCTGAGATGTAGAGACCCTCTGTGAGGATAAATTTGCATCATAAAGATATTTCACATCAATTGGTCGTCTTATATCATCAATTGTGTAGTATAATCATAGAATTTGTGGCACAGAGTCCAACAAAAACAAATTTAAAAAATCTGAACACAAAGAGAATAATATCAGTCCAAGCTAGAAACAAATCCGTTTATAATTGTACGATCCATCAAACCTTTGGCATTACTCTTTCCAGTTTTACATAACTCAAATGATTTCATTTTTTTGGGGTCAAGGACTCAATTCTTGATATAATTCCTCTTGTCTCTTCAAACCAAAGCCAGTAATCAAGTTTCACAAATGATTTTGCATGCTTTTTAGTAATTCCCTGTAGCTTTCCAGATTCCCCCGTTAATACAATAGCTTTGGACACTTAAAATGAACCATACCCATGATGTATCAGAGAAGCTGTCTTCTAAATGGTAACTTTCTTGAAAAGGCGAGAAAGAGACCCAGTCGGAGTCATGAATTGATAGTGAGGGTCTCCAAAAGGCATTAGGATCAGAACAAGCATAACTAAAGATGAGGACAGATTTTTTTCCCCGCCAGACTGCATGAGCATGGCACAAGCTACAAGAGAAATAATGCAATTGACTAGCCAAACTGGGCCAGATTTGCTAATGATTTTAGAAGGCGGACAAAAAGAAGGGCAAACCAAAGCAGTGGCTCGTTTTCTTTGTGGCTCAATATTTCATTGCATTTTATTCATGCGATGTAAAAAACAATCAATCTGCAAGTTACAAAAATGTAAGAAAGTGTTTCTCTATAGTATTTATACCTGGAGAGTCCACACTGGCGGGACAGCATTGTCATCCTTCACATACCATTTGCCAAGGATAGACGCGCCTTCTAGCCCAAGGCTGCGAGCTTCTTGTGACAGAAGGTCATACTCATCCGGAGGTATTTCAACAGACAGCGGACAAAATCCGTACCGATTCCCAATCATCGCCTGTGAAAATAGTATATAAATTGATGATTATCTGCAGTTTATGAGACCTGATTGGTATACATTAAAGGAAATCAGTAGCTTGCACCTAATAATTGACTATGATTCTGTCTACTTTGAATTGTGCATTGGTGTTTCTTTTAAAAAGTAGTATACTAACTTTAAGAAACAATGTTTACTCTCTTTTTTAAAAAAACGTCAACTTCCTAAAAACCCATTATTACACTTTAATCGTGACTTAAGGTCCAGTCATTTTTACATTTCAACTTTAAATAATAGTCTAGGAAATTTCCCAACTCAACTTTGACTTCTAGTCCAGTTGTTTTCACATCTTAACTTTTCATCTTCTTTCTTCCTCCAAAGAATTGCAGAGCATATCTCCAGGATCATCTCGCATTAACCTGAACTGCCCTGACCCACGAACCAAAATGCCCGGAGGATTCATCAGATTGGACAAATTAGAATTCATTGAATTGGTGATGAGAGCATATACTGATTATCAATCCCTCATAATCATGACAGCCTGGTTTAAATATAGGTGTCTTTCCTGATAACATTACTGGTGATGAAGAAGCTAAGTGTATTTTCAAAAGGGTTTGCTATGCCAGAAAGAGTCGTCTAAGGCTGTGTGGCAAACAGAGGTAGGAAGTCACTGAGTAAACTGAGATAGATGGATGACTCACAATACAGCTCGGACCAAGCGATATTTTCTGACAGTTTTCCAGCTCCAAGAGGCAAATCTTGGTGGTGACATGACTGTTGATTGCCTCAGCAGTGAGTCCCCAGCGAAGATCTACCACCTGTTTCAAGAGCGGGATCGAAGAAAGAGAGTTGTGTGCTTAGATTCAGCAATTTAATTTGGCTGTATAGTTTTAAACCCTCATTCACCATGATCGGCTAATGCTGATAAATATTTCCCATTTCTTTTACTATTACTCTTGCCTTGACTGTTTCTACATCTCCTCATTTTGAACTCATCAGATGTAAGGAGAAACATTAAAAGAATTCTCCCCTCTCCCCCTGCCACAACCCATCATCTCCATGAAATTCTCATAATTCTCAAAAAATAAGACCTATAACAATGAAAAATTAAAACAATATTAATCTCAATGGCTATCATATCAATGAAAAGTTTATAAATGGTGAAATTTGGGACAAATAGACTTCACAAGGCCACAAGGAGAGGGACAATAATATCTGACTCAGGGCTACTCCGAGACTATCCTTCCAGTCCTTTTCTAACTTCATAGAATGCAATTATTTTGTTTCCGGCTCTTTGATCATGTAATGTCACCAAACCTAGATAGTTTCATTTTAACATCTGTCCTGCCATTCATTCATGCATACTCATTAGTTACAAATTTTGTTGCATTTTATTGAACTTTCTGTAGTTTTTCTTTTTGGTGCATTTCGATGTATTACTTGCGGTCACTTTGTTTCCGGTTCTTTGATCATGTAATGTCACCAAGCCTGGATAGTTTTGTTTTAGCTTCTGTCTAATGTATAATCATTAGTTATAAATTTTGCTGCATTGTTGTGGACCTTTTCTCGATTTTCTTTCTGGTGCATTTTGATGTGTTATTTCAAAGAAATGCTGAAAATAAAAGATCTCCTAAAAGTTATTACAACTTTCCAGGTAGCGCTGTTTTTGTGTATGTCATCTTATGCTAAATCAATGTCAGCAACACAAGATGTTTTCCCCTACCACCTCCTCCTTTAGTCCCCATGGCCTTTCATTCATTTTTTGTCAGCAGAAAAAGGAAAAAAAAATAAAGCAGAAAAATGTTCCTTCACTCTGCCTAAATTAAACAGCGATGACAAAAACACCATAGCAACCTATCTTCACAATAAGACATAAGTTTAAAGGAAATTCTTACTTGAAAGCTGAGGCCAAGCTCGGTGCAGTAATCTCTAAGCTTAGGATAGGCCTCTCTTGCAAGGGCATTTCTTTCTGCTCTCATATCTAAAAGGTGGATAAAGAAAATTCAACAGTGACTGAATTTTGTCTTTCTTTGATTGACAGTCAATAATTGTTTTGTTATTCTCTTATTAACCTTAGTGCATCTTTTTAAAAATATGTTTGAGTTCATAAAATATTCAACTTATTGCTCTCATTGTAAAAGACTCCTATTGTTACACGGAGGTATGGTAGCTAAGTGGCTAGAGTGTCGGCCTGCTGACCAAGAGGTGCAGAGTGCCATAAACTAGCATCTATTGACACAGGTTCTAAGATGTTCTTAAAAAAAACGCACAAATGAGAGAGAAGAAAAAAAACAACAACTTTGATTTCAAGTCAACATTTCCCCTCTTGGTTTTGTTTTTAGTTTTCTGTTTTTATTTGCTTCTAAGGGGGATTTTCTTGGATTGCTCTTCTTTAAAGCTGCACACTCACCAAGGAATCGCCTGAGTTTTATTTGAGTTTTCGGCAATGAAATCTACCAAGGTCTTGGTATCACTTGACAGTCGCGGCCTTTTGGCAGGGGTCTCATTCTCCCTCACATCCGCCTCCTGCTGCCTGCTGGCCTGTTGTTGAACTTCCTCCGTGGCAATGATGCGATTTGGGACCTGGGGGGGAGGACGAAGAATTAGAACTCTGCCGTTAATTAACACCTTGAGATGTATGAAAACAATTGGCTATTTTTGAGGGCCGTCTTTATTTCATGAAAGATTTGCTCTGTCAATCGGCATGCAAACTTTAATACAGAATATTTTTCCATACACTTTATTCTTTTTTACACAGTTGTTGAAACCATTTGTTACGAAATAGTTTGCATCTTATTAGTAAAAAATAAAGAGTTTTTTAAGGTATGAAATACTTTGATCTATTAAAAAAAATAAAAAGCACTCAAGGAAAAGTTAGGAGAACTTTCTTTGAAAGAGCAAACAACAAAAACGACAACTTGAAATAAATGCATGTTGAAACTTTGTGACTAAAAACTAAAAATTATGACTAATTCCTTCAAACATTCATACCTGCTTGAAAACTTGAGCCGCCAGATTTACGTAGCTGGAAGAGAAGGAAGTCAAACTTCTGGAACTGAAAAAAAAAACCAACAAAAACCAGAAAGTGTATCAAACATACTAGTTGAAGTAGGCACTTCTGTTCCTGTCTTTGGGGAAGACTCACATCTTATGTGCATTGACATTTGATTCGTAATCAAATCAAAAGTAAACAATAATGTTAGACTCATCCATTTGGGTGACTAAGTTCAAGCTTTTTTCTCCTCGTGAAAGGCAGCATACAACAATAAGAGGAACAGGAAGAAGAGGAAGAAGAAAAAGAAGAAGAAGAACAATAACAACAACAACAACAACAACAACAAGAGGAAAAAGAAAGGAAAAAGAAGAAGGAGAAGGAGAAGGAGGAGGAGGAGGGGAAGGGAGAGAAGGAGGAGGGGGAAAGGAGAGAAGGAGAAAAAGACGAAGGAGGAGGAGGAGGAGGAGAGTGATGATGATAATGACGATAATGATGATCATGATGATTCCAATGAATCTCTTCGTCCTATCAATACAAATATACACAAATTCATCAAAACAAAATCAGTTGTCAAAATAGACCCCCAGATTTTCCTCTGACCCTTACCCTCCTTGGAAGTATGTCCTCTTCGTTGCACTGTCCACATCCGAGATAAGGGAGTCGCAAAGACTTTGTAGTTGTGTCTGGGGGGAAAGGAGCAAAGGGTGTCTCATCAAATGTCTAAGATCAATGCATTGTGAAAACATCAATAAAAAGGTTATCGCTTAGAGTCGTCTGCATAAAAGCTCCCTGTCTAAGAACCCGCTTTTTCAAAGAAACTTATCTTTTATTATCAAAAATGTCACGCAAGAGCATGCTTCAAAAGTCTCTGTGTCGCCTAAGAGACCAGTTTCTTGGGCATTCAAAGAAAAAAAAAGAAAACAAAAAGAAGAGGAGGAGGAGCAGAAGGAGAAGGAAGGGGTGGAGAAGGAGGAGGAGGAGGAGGAGGAGGAGGAGAAGAAGAAAAAGAAGAAGAAGAAGAAG
>JAUEKT010289252.1:0-11426 GCA_031762655.1 Doris verrucosa | reverse complement strand
CTCTCTCTCTCTTTCTCTCTTTCTCTCTCTCTCTCTCTCTCTCTCTCTCTCTCTCTCTCTCTCTCCCTCTCCCCCTCTATTTTTACTTCTTTTATCTTCCTTTTTTGAGTTGAGCATTTGAAGTTTTCTTCTTTTATAGCAAAGCAATATTTGTATCAATGATTTAGTTTTGGTCTGTTTTGTTTGTGCATTAAAGAGGTTTCGTGAAGATGGCATGTAGGCAAAAGCACTAAATGATATGGGTTTCATTGATGAATAAGGTGATAGCCTTTATGAAAAAGATTTAGGTACATATTGGCAAGTCAAAAGTCATGTCGGTCATTTAAATTTTTGTATAATCCATTTGAAAGCAGGTAAAAGTCGAGTTTCCGGTTTATCAAAACGGTAACTCTCAAAAATCTATTCTATAGTACCTACTGTATTCCCAAATTGAGTGTAGATCCATAACTTTTGTAACATTGTTTACACACACAGAAGACATAATTGTGTCCAGGTCATTTTTTCGGAATTCAAATTCTGAAGACATTCAGATTATTGAGGTGTGGGAGGTGTTTTTGAACACTAATTTAAAGGGGTTACTGGAATAGTTGCTCAAAATAAAAATGGATCTTTGCAACTTCTTTGTATCATAGAATTTATGTAAAAGCAGATGTCAACTTTGTCAATCTTGTTTAATCCTTTATTCAACTGTAATGATTCACTTTTATGATTATGATTGTGCCTCCCTGAGTATGTTACATTGTGATGCATGTTGACAATCTGGACTAACTTGTTTATGCTCAGTTGCATGTGTAAAGTGATGGTTGGAATTGCCTTGTGTAAACCCTTTTGCGTGTTTCTATTTGAAGGCATTGTAGATTTTAAGTTGACCATTTTTGTTGGCAATTTATAGATTTTTCTTTTAAACGAGTACAAAAGGTTGTAATGCCACATTTCCACACTGAAAATCGCTGAGATATTTGATTTAAAGGATGACTTTTTTATGAACAGTTATTGTTTTCGTAATGCTGATCAGAGATATTTCATCAAAGTTTCTTTTGTGGGTTTTGTTGTTCATATGCAGGAGGTTGACAGAGGTTGCTGGTAGGTGCCTAATTCTTTCCTTATCTTCTGGTGATATATGTGTATTGTTACATCTTGCTTTATCTTTTTATTTCATCCTGATAAATATTTTAAAAAATCTACTCTTCATCAAGTTTCATTTAACGGATGTTTATATCGCCTACAATTGTAACTTATCATTAATATGCTTACGATTCTGGATTGGAAAATTCTTTTGTAAATGTCTTCAGGAGTTGAATAGTCCTCTTCGAGATTTTGGTATGTATCTAGAGTTGTTGGGTTGGAGGTCACAGGTTTCTTTTTTTTGGGTTTTTTATTTATTTTTTTATTTTATTTTTATTTTTATTTTATTTTTTTAATACTGATTAATGTGACAACTTTGTAGTGAAGAGTGGTTCTGGAGAGCAAGTTTTGGAAATCTGACTGACTTGTAAAATAAGACTTATCTGTCAGTTGTTTTTTTTGTATGCTGTAAACAGTTTTTAAAAGAAAAAAAAGTATTCTCAGTAGTTTGAATTAAGTAAAAGAGGACATTCAACATCAGTAGCTTTTTTGCATTTAGGTGTTTTTATGATATCCTCACCACACCCCTCTTCACTGGAAGTTGCCAGCCAAAGACAAATTTAGTAGTTAGAGACATTGCAGCATTCATAAATTCACAATGTGTTTTGCTAGCCAGATGTTCATTCCAAACTTACAATGACCTCAACTCTGTCCCCAGCATTACCTTCGAGACAAAGGGCAAGACCATGTTCAGATTTTAGAAATAATAGAGCAAATGTTGGAGTATGTCCCAGAGGCTCGAATCAGTTTGAAAGACGCCCTCCGACACCCATTCTTTGAGTCGTTGCGACACAAAGAACGGGAGAATGTGTTGATGAGTGTGCCTAGAGATAGTGTCCAGAAAGAGAATGAAACTACTAACGCAACTCCCACACCCCCTAACACTAAAAATGTCAATGCTGTGAATGAACTAGTCCCCAACTCTACTGACGTGTCCGAGTCGGTTTCACCTGCTCCCATTTCTAGTGTCACTAACAATCATAAGGCTGAGGAGGGGGAAGGGGACCGGGCGGGCAAGGGCCAAGGGAAAGAAGATACTACAACAGAAAGCGCTGCCACCGCTCCAGCGGCAGCCAAAAAACCAGACGATACCGACAATGGCTATGCTTCTATTGCTGCGGAATACCGGCGCAGGCGCATGAACAAACTGAACAGACATCACACCATGGAAGATCCGTATGATGGCACTCAGTTTGAAGAATTAAGCAATGCCTTGGAAAAGATAGAGAAACAACAAGATGCTAAGAGCTCAGATTTGAAAGATAAACCGAAACCTGTGGAGCCCGCTGCACCCGCCCCGGCTGGTGATACTGCCTCGTCTACGGTCAGCCGTCGCCGCGCAAGGCAGGAAGCGATGAAGCAAGCCAAGAGTCTAGATTGGTCCCAGGTTGGTCATACCTCTGAATTTGAACCAGAAGAAACGCCTAAAAGCGTCCTTGACCGCCCAATTCCAAGACAGAGAACAGAGTCAAAGGGCGATGCACCAGTCACTGCCCGCAGGCGTCGCAAAGAGCTGCATCAACGCGAAAAGACACCACCTTTGGGACAACAGCAGCCCTCTGATAGTTTTGATGATGATGTTTTCGATGCAAGCAGAGGAGCTGCGCCAGACACGAAACCTTCAGCTTCCGAGACTCTTCCCAAAACATCTTTCGTCCGAAGAGACCCACATGAAATAGCTGAAATGGAAAAGCAGAAGGAGGCCAAACTAAGGGAGCAGCTGAAGAAGAAACCCCAAGATCGTGATTTGCAAGGACCCACACCCACTTTATCAACTTTGACATTTCCCACCGTGGACAAGCTTAAAACCCAGGAGACCCAGACCATCCACGATCGTGTTACACGCATATTCTTGGAGAAGAGCACACAGACTCCAGAAAGTTTTTATCCTCCCATACCCACACAGGACAAAGGTATTGATGCCAATCAGTTTTCTGACGGCACATCGGTGACCAGTACTTGGTCTTTTGATTCAGTGGCTGACCTTAGCATGGATTTGGATGAAGGAACGGAAGTTTTTGTAGCCGAAACACCCGTCAATTCTGTGACTCCTGTGCCTCAAGCCACAGTCGAGGAAGTTAAGGAGTCAGGGGCAGGAGTTGCTGTAAGCAGGATTTTTCCAGCCCCTCAAAGCTTTGTGTCACAGATACTTCCCACATCAGGAGCTCCATCACCCGAGCCTGTCAATCAATTAGTTAAATCCCAGAAGAAGAGCCTTCCTCACCAGTCATCATTGGCCAATATACAGTTAAATCAGCCAACGAAGAAAACTGGTGGAGACACGGGTATAAACAGCTTTATCATCCTGGAGAGCCCAGTCGTCACATTGCCACTACCCAGTTCCCCTGCTCCAGTTCGATTACAGCCTTTGCCCAGTCAAAAGACCGTCTACAAGCCCGCTCCAGTACCTGGTCCAGCCAAACCAAACATCCCGGCAACGTCAGCCCCCACTCAGGCGGCCACTATGCGGCAGGGTCCCGTTATTCAAGGTCAAAGTGTCAAGGCCACCCCAATTAAGCCAGTTGGAGCTACTGGAGGGACTGCTCCTCCTACTGCAACGTCAAACGTGTCGACACCGCAGACGCAGAGCCCGGCTGCAGGGGTTCAAGGCCTGGAGGGAGGAGACGAGGTGGTGCTTCCAAAGCTGGAGAAGGCCAGAGCACGGCGCCGCAGGCGGATGGACCGCAAAAAGAAGGTGGATGGAGAAGGAGCTGAGGTGCAAAATGAAAATACTCCCCTGGAATATGCCGCATCACCTCAGTCGACCCCTGCGGCTCAGGGAAAAGCAGTGGTTGAAAAAAAAAAAGCTCCTCAGCAGGACAGTGTGAATGTCAGTAGTATAAAGGCCAATGCTGCAAGCAACCCCATTGTCACGGACGCCAGTCGGACTTTAAGCGCGGAGAGTGCCAACTCTGAAGTATTTGTGTTAGCTTCTGACAGTATAGACAACTCTGTCCAGGGGGACAGATGATCTCAGCTGTGGGCAATAGTGATGCGGCTCCACCCCACAGGAATAGTATTAAAATCTGCATTTCAAATGTGATTGCTTGGATGTTTTTTTTAATTTCTTTAATACTGAGATGTGATTTTATACTTGATTGCTATGCATTGTGGTGGGTAGTGTTCACTTCTATTACTTCTAATGATCATTTCTATTTATCCACTAAGCTCTTGTTAGTGATACTCATGCCAACTTCAGGAGATAGATAACTTAGTACCTTTAGCTTATTATTGAACTTGATACATGAGCAAGGAAGGACAGAATGCAACAAAACAAAAGTATTAGAAAGAAACAAATTTGCTGTCATGAAGCAATGAATACATGTTCTCGGTGACAAGTAAAAATGCTAAGTCTTCATTCTTTGGAGGTACTTTAGCCACTATGCCAACTTATCCTCCATTGCGTAAACAGGAAGCGTTTTGTCAAGGAATGAAATCACCCTAACAAGTGACAGTTGTTCATTTTATGTTGCGGACAGCAGATATTACTGTATTTGCATGACTAACAAAAGCCTTCTTTTTCTGATCTTTTTTTGTGATCTGCATGCAACTAATGCATGCGAGAAACCCAACATATTTATTTGAGTAGATGTGGAGTAAAGTTGAACCATAGGAAACAATGGAAGAAATTGGAAACTACTACATTACGGTGGATTTTTTTGTAGTGCTTTTTCAAAACCTATAATGAACAGCTTCATGGCTGTCTGCCCACCACCTTCCACATAGCCTTTTCCTGCAAACCTTTGTTCCTTTGAAATCCACATGACAACTACGGAAAAGCTCTGCGGGTTTCATATTTATAACTTGCCTTTTCACTGATGTTTGGCACATATCCTTACTTAACCTCTCAGTGGAATTTTCATTTTCTCCAAAATAGTCACTGCTTCTGTTCCACGTCTTTTCATAAGCTCATCAAGTCCTGTGTATATTAGCTATGCTATTTATTGAACACATTTCAATTATATTCTTGTATGCTGCACAATTTATTTGTAATTTTTGTTTTATTGTTTGTTACTGTGATCGTCTTGGCATCAGTCTGTTCCATTATAGCACTTTCATCAAGTCGCTCATAGAGTTGTGCAATATTAGTGTTGGGATTGATCCCATTGTTATCAACTATGTTTGTTATAAACTGTTATTCCCCCCCCCCCCCTTTCTTCCTTAGGAAGTATATTCTTTTTTTCTCACCTCCATGAGTAGTAAACAGTTAATTTTTGACATGCATATTTCCTTTCTCTCCCTCTCAATTTAAGGATAACATTTTGAATGACTGAATGCATGATTTGCCTGACTCCACTGCTCTCTTTAAGCACTTCTCAAACTTCTTTGTCAATCTAATCATTAAATCGTCGGAGTTGGCTTCATTCTGCTGTCTGGTGACTAGAAAAAAAGATGCTTCGCTCTCTCCCCACATCCCGGTCTTACGAGTGACAAATTTCGCAGGCCTTTGTGGCATTAAAGAAGTAAAAAAAAAAAAATCTGGCTACCAGGAACCATGCAACACTGTTTCAAAAAAGATAGTGCAAAACGTGCTCAAGTAATCCTCTTAAAATCATAATGTTGGTCTTTGAATCCAAAGAATTTAAAAATGAAGCAACCTTGAGAATAACATAGAAGTCCAGTGGGAGTTGCTTGATTCTTACTCAAAGCTTTTGGAAGCGAGAACAAAGTTGATGGTGTGTGGGGAATGCATAATTTGAGAGAGAGAAGCTGTGCTCATAGCTACATGTCTATTCAAAGGCCATAGTTTGCCTCCACCGAGATAGATCTGTACATCATGAGGTAAGTGCTTGGTTTGTGTTTGTGCTAGTTTTAGGGGTATATCTATTATTCTCTGACAATGTTTGTGTACATGTCTGGTTTAGAATGTATGTTTGCCTGTAATAATTTTTGTACTGTTGGTCATGTATTGGACATGGTGACTGAATGGAAGCACAGTGGCTGTGTGGTTGGATCGCAAATGGGAGAAAAAGTAACTTCAATTGTTTCAATTGCTTCACCCCACTCAGGTGTAGTCCAGTGATAAGCTGAGAAAAATCTTGTCAAACTGCTTGTATGATGTATCTCACAGATTGCTCTACTGACTTGTTAGGTAGTTGAGATTTATTTTGTATTGCAAAGGCCCTCAGGGGGATAACCCGTCTGTGCCATTGTGTATTTTCCTTGAGCAAGAAAGTAACTCCAATTGCTTCAAACCACTCGTGTGTGGACGAATATCCAGCTGCAAGCAGAGAAAGATTGTGTCAGATTGCTTGTAGCTGTACCAATGGTCTTACGGGCTGTTCTACTGTGTGCTTCCCAGGAAGTTGAGAAGTGATTGGGAATAAAATGGTCCTCTGGGACATAAAGGATGTCCAGTCGCTGAGCCTGTATTTGTGTGGTGACATTGACTATAAGTCTGTCTTTATCTTTGTATGACACGAAGTTGTTTGAGCAGTATCTTTGTATCCATGTTTATGTTAGACATATAATGTGATTGGTTGGCGGGTGCTGGCTGTAGGGCTGCTTCTTTCTTTTCCTTTCGATTGAAATTTTTCTATCTCGCTGTTTCTTTTTGTTTAAACAGGGGTGTATTTTTGTGTGACTTTATTATGGAGCATATTATGTAGTGTATAACTTGTAATTTACACTCTAGAGGAAACTTTACCCCCATTCCTTTGTTGTTAATGCGATGCCATATTGATGTGTGTAAATGTGTACATATGTCTTATGCATTTACCATGTGACTATGGTTCTTGTTTGTCAGTCAGTATGCTTTCTTTTAATAAGGAACAAAATTTAAAAAGTTGTAAGTCCCCTCTGCAGACTGCTTACACTGTTGATAAAAGAGCAAAATTAAAATTGGAGCTGATTTATCTGTGAATTGCTCAAGGAATTGTAATTTTATATATTTTTGTTGCTAGATTTTGTGGTTTTTATTTTGTCAATCAGTAAAATCAATTCTTACATTTTCCTGATTTCTTGCTGTGGTGTACTGTCTGTACTGTACTGTTTCTCGTTTTGGGTGTAAAATAGTCATTGTTGTGTTTATTTTTATAGTTGAAACAAGAGAGTTTTCCTAACCTGTTTCTTTGTTGTTGTTTTTTGGAGTTGGTGGGGGAAGGGGGAGTTGCTTTGTTTTTCTTTGTAGAATACTCCAATGTCACTTGATGCATGATTATACATTTTTGTATCGATTGTTATGGATGATGTGACGTATGCCTATTGTTTAATGGGTGAAGAATACTGATCTAATTATGTTGGTTTTTATGAGTTGGAATTTTGTTCCTGTATTTAGGAAACGTTTTTGGGGGGGTTTTTTTGGCAAAACGATCAAGACAGTTTAATGAATATAGTGATAACTGCGTGCTTATTCGTGAAGTGAACCCATTGTTCCATAATTTAAAAAGTTACAACAGTGTTGAAATTTTGTATTTTTTAAAATGAAATCTGCAACTTATAAACTTGTATCTGACGTAGAAACAAGTCCTTTATTTTTTCATCGAAAATCTCGTCTTTCTTTCCTCTTGTTAAAAAGCTCTTTCTTTGTATATATATATCCCTCCATTTCTCTTCCATTTTGCTCATACTTGGTTACCCATGTCTTTCCCAGCGCTACCTGAAAGACCCGGACAATGAAGACCACAGCCACCTGTTTGACCTCATCGCCAAGCTGCTCACCTACGACCCCGCCCAGCGCTGCACCCTGCGCCAGGCCATGCGCCACCCCTTCTTCCTGCCCTACCAACGCGACGCCTACCACCACCACGACGACATCCACTCCGACTCAGCCTCCGACCGGTGCCGGTCCCACAGCCTCAGCCGATGACGGTACGAAGCCCAGAGCAGCAGCAACAACAACAGCAGCAGCAACAACAACAATGCGTCCAGCCCATCCTACCAGTATCCTCCCCCCAAAGAGTCCGCCGTCCCTTCGCTCCACTTCCAGCCTCCCCAGCTGCGCCCAGACCTCCACACTGGCAACAGCGCCTACCAACAGCAAGGCAGTCAGCACTGTGCCGACAGGCAGCGGGAGTCCTACCCGCACTACTATGACGCGCGGGAGAGGGCCAGCTGGATGGGGTACAGTGATGATAATGTCAATAACAACAATAGCAGCAATAGAGGCACTGGCCTCTATTCTGCAGGTTTTGACAATCGCGGTAGCAGGCAGTGTTACAATGAGCGCGAGAAGGTCAACGCATCCCATTGCGGTTCGTTCGAGTATGTACCACCCGAGTGTGACGGCCTGCTAGACCACCCTGGAAACTTCTCCGACAGTCAGCGATACGCGAATGACCAGCAGAGATATCGGGGCTCCGTTCATAACTACCAACAGGATAATCAATGGAGATAAAGCTTATTAGAACACCATAGCCTGTTTTATCGATCTGCCACGCTTTCACTGGCTACTACTAATACACTGATAGGCCAAACCATCAGGGATCTTGCAATTTCAAATCAGCTTTTGGCCCTTTGCCGGATGCAACTTGAAATGCAGCAGTAGGCCTATTTGATATTGATAGAGAACAGAAGCTGGCAGCAGTTGTATTACCTGTCTAGGTATTTTACCTGTCTAGGTATTGAGATGTGTAGGATGGAAATCATGATGGTAGGCAGGTACTTTGATTGGGCTAAAACATCAATCGTGCCATTTGTCAAGAGTTGCTCTGGGCTTGCACAGTCACAGGAGAGTCATGGGTAGAGATGGTCATGATTTTCTCATTTCATTGTTTTATATGATTCGCATATACACACAGCTCCTATCATTTATCATATATCTCTGAACCCGGCTCCTTTGTACATGTGTGATTGTGTGTGTGTGTGTGTACGAGCACTTTTGTGTCTCTATTGATGCAAAGTGGCGGTAGATGAAACATGATGCCCTTATAATGGCTCATGTAAGTGACAAAGATTTTACAGTATGTCTGTTTCCCAGCCTCTTCATGAGTAGCTTTGATTTTCATGAATTCCCTTTGGAGTGTAATGTGGGCGAGTGCAAGAAATGTAAATTCTGGCAAATTAATTGTAGATTTAGCAGAAGAGGGACGTTTTGAAGTAAATGTAATTGTTTAGGGGTCGTTTTATTCGATGTACATGTATCATTTTACTCTGTTATGAGAGGAGGTATGTGATTAGATCTTTGAAGTCAAAACATATGTCCAATCGGAAGATACATTCTGTCTGATTTAGATCTTTGAAGTCAACCTTATAAGTGTTCTAGGAAGATACATTTTGACTGATTTAGATCTTTGAAGTCAACCTCATAAGTGTCCTATAGGAAGATACATTTTGTTCTTCCGTGTGTTTAATTGTCTCTGATTATGATTGTAGTGAAGGAGATATCTAGTTGAGTGAATCGGAGCATACAGACCGAGGTATTATTCCAGAATGCAAAGTAATTCATCTTAAAAAGGTTTTGTTTGTTCATTTTTAACTTTTCTTAAAGTAGGAATAACTGATAATAAAGGTTACATTGCTACTTTAATTTTAATCTCCCTTTTTATTTTCCTCATTTATCAATTATAAAGAAAGAATAAGTTTGCTGTGCTGGTTGTGAAGGAGGTATAACACAATCATATTGTATGAAAATAAGCAATTAAAAAAAATAAAATTAACTGATTCTTTGAGTTCGATGTCGTCTTGTGTAGAAAATTGGATTAATGATACACTATAGGTATTATCTTTTTGGTATATGTTCAGAAAAATACCTTTATTCTTGTTTTAAGTGCCTGACCAGATAAGAATGGTTAATAGTAATGAAATATGATTTGCACATTTTCCTTAGATTCGAGATTATACAGAGATTGTTTTTTTAGAGTTGTTTGTTTTGTCATTTGCCTTGTTTGTGAACCACTTATTTATTCTGATAATAGTACACCTGTTTTGTTTCTAGCGAGATTGCAATGTGTATGAGCTTTACAACCGTCAACAGTGGCCTTTTTTTCTTTCTATTTCTGTGTGAAATTGAAGACTGCAAGAATGGTTCTAAGGCATAAGTATCAGACATATTATGTGCTTTGAATAAGTTGCCTCTGTAATCTTTCTGATTAGACATTTTGCTCATTTTGATAGTGTGTGATAAACTACCAGGTTGTTAGATTTGGTTTTTCATATCTGCTGTATAGTTGAATCTACGACCAAATGCAGGTCAAAGGGTGCTAAGGTTGGGTGGTCCATCCTTTTGTCATTCCTGTTCCATGTGCGTTTGTACCCAGCTTTTTTCCTGGTTCTCAGTTTTTGAAATTGAAATTTATCTCATGAGAGTATCTGTCAGTGTAGTTTTGTTAACCATATCGTCTTCATTTAAACTTGCATCATCACATATTTCACAAGTCAGTATTAATGTCACTCGTTACATTTCAAGAAAGGAAAGTGCATGTTTTGTTTTGCCTTGTTTTATGTATTGCGTGTAATTATCAGAATCAAACTTTAGAATGGTTTTATGATATGAAATCATTTGCAGACACTTCTTTAGTCAGTGATTTACGCAAAAGTAAAACTAATTCACAAATGCTTGTAAGGTGTTAATTTTCTTATTGTATGTTACTAATGTTACTTCTTGTCAACAGTTTCTGTGCTTTGAAATTATTGTAAGAATGTGTAGTCGGTTTTGTCTGTGATCTTTGATGTTTCACATTGAAAATTTTTATTGTCTGTGTTTCTTCTTTCTTTCCTTAGCCCCTCTCCTTATCTTCCTCTTGTTCCCGTGTTTCTGCATTTGATAAAATTAAATGTAAATACAAGTCGTGAATGATAAATAAAACTTATTTCAACATATGGCTGTCTTCCATTTTTTTAATTCATTGATTTATCGTTGTGTATTGAAAACTGATGAGAAATTACACGCTTTGTTCTATCTTTTCTCTACGTTTTGGAACAAATTTGTATGTTTGATCTTTTTAGGCGATGATTCAGCAATCGATAAATTATCAATATTATATATATCAGCAGTATCCAGTACAGTGGAATCCTGATAAAATTAACACCACGGGACTGAAATGAAAGGTTCACTTTAAGCAAAGATGACTATCCATTTTCAAGCCAGAGTATGGTACCCAAGTAGTAGTCTTTATTTAACATACACTATAGCAAAATTGTTACAGGACTACCGCTCAACTTTCACCAACACGTTGTGGGCGGTTGGCGGGCGCTACTGGTAGGCCTACTTCTTTTCCTCTCACTTGGGTGGGCGGTTGGCGGGTGCTACTGGTAGGCCTACTTCTTTTCCTCTCACTTGGTCTAGTATTATTTTTGTTTTCATCTTGCTTTTTCCCCTTTTACATCTACTTCTGTCTTTGTTTCTTTTGTCTCTCAGAGGG
>JAUEKT010289251.1:0-17243 GCA_031762655.1 Doris verrucosa | reverse complement strand
CCGTCGCAGAGGCGCGGGTTCGATCCCCACTTGTGTCAGGATTTTTTTCAGTCTATTTTTCCATGCATATTTTCTGTTTTTGTTCTTTCGGGGCTATTCAATAACTCTGTCTATTATTCACCACATATAATAATGTCGACATCAAAGCCATGACTTGCATGATTTTTGTTTTTACATTGTACCTCTTAGAAAGAAAATCCAAGATTAATTAAAGAAGGCAAGGTAGCCATTTCACAAAGAACAGATCATTGTTTTAAATGAATTGCCTTTGATTCCTGTGTTTCCCTAACAACACTTTCAACTGTATTAATTAGAAGTATAACATCCTCCTAATCTATGAGAAAAGTAAACCTTTACAAAAATCTCAATGAAAGTTGATTTCTTTTTTTAGGTCAGTAATCATTACAAAGGCATGTTTGATTCCCTTCGATAAGTATCAATTATGACAATGTACAATAATAAAAATGAAAGGTATGAGCATTTAAAGACAGTTAAGCAGAAATTTAAAGGCACATTATTTAATGATCATCTCCTTCTCTTCAATAGTGGTCTTTAATGAATGTACAGAATGATCTACATGTTGACAAATTAGATAACTTTCACTTCTATTTCTTGAAATGCAAAGAAAGTAAGCATATGTTATTATGAATTTAAAAAAAGAGTAAATCAAGAAAATGTGAAACAGTTATAATAATGAGTACTGTTGATATTGATCAAAGGACACACAGAGTGTTCCAGACCTGTTTTCCACCAAGGAGATCAAATGAAAGAAAACAAAGGAATAATATAACAGCATGTTTTGGCATAAACATTAAAGCAGAATACAAATATGCTTATGATCCAGTAGTTTTATTGTAAAGACACCTGTTTTCACAAATGTCTGACTTTCATTAAGTGCTTTATATGTCCGCTATTATGTTCATGTTGATTGCTAATTTTGTTTTTTACTTCAAGTCTTCCTTATTGGTAGATAACAGCTTTTGATGTCTACTGCTATATATTTTTTTTTTTTAAAATCCGAAAGTTAAAAAAATGTTTCCTTCCAATTTAAGAGATGATTTGTGCACAGCATAAAAACTTATCAGACTTTGCTTGGTGGAAATAAAGTCTGGGACATTAGGTAGATGAAATTTGTTCACCAGTGATAAACACAAAAACAATAAAACTTCATACAGAATGAAATAAAAATAACAATCGCATTCTTTTTTTTCAAAATTGCATCAAAAATTACAATTTTTGGGTGGATTTACAATAGAGATTCTCTTAAAAGTCAACATACCCAATAATAGCCTCTGTAAGTATGTTCTAAGATTAATTAAATCGGACATGCAGTGAGGCAAGGGGCATAAGTCAAGTGATAAATGATAGACTAAGTAATTGAACAGCTTCATAAGAACAAAGACAAGAAAGGTTCATAGAAATAGACAGGAAACAATCTTGGTCCACACTTGGCTGAAACCGGCGATGTCTGTGTCGGCATCCACCAGCTCGACATAAAGAGCTCTACCAACAGGGCCAGCTACACTCAGTTGGTAGAGGCTCTTCTTTATATGTTCAGACGATGGGTGCTGACGCAGATTTTGCGAGTTCGAGCTCCATGTGCATAAAGATTATTTTCAGTCTATTTCTATGAATCTTTCCTGTCTTTGCTCTTATGAAGTTATTCAATTATTTTGTCTACCATTCATCACTAATTATGCCCCATGAGTTAAATTCATGCCTTGCCTCTTGTTGTGCAAAATTGAAAGATTACAAATGCGTACAAAAACATTTTCTGTAAATTAAGCCTTGCAAACTTGAGAGTTTATTGAAGAGCAGCTAAAGAATAAAATATAAAATGTGCTTTTATCAATAGATATAAATATAAATACATGTATTTTGTTATTTCAGATTAAAAGGTGGGGGTATAATTGTAAAGATGAAAAAGTAAAGCAGTTGAGAAAAGTTTATGTCATTAGAGGCTTTTAGGTACTTTGCCAAAATAGAAAGGAAAAAGAAAAGCATTAAAACTTTTCTAATCTGTAAATGTCAGTGGATGGCAAATCTTTTTTTATTACTTGCGTTTCCTGATTACCCATAGAAATGAGGCTTTTTCTTTTCCCTCATCTTTTTAAATATTTACACCCTCTAGCTCATCGCCTAGCATTTTGAGTAGAAGAACATTGTATTTATACTTTCATATTGCTTATAAACTTGATATTATGTTCTTGTATTGCCAGTAAAGTTAATCAACAAGAAACTTGAAGAGATGTTGTTATTCTTTTTAATAAAAAATGACAATGGTAGGTCAAGTAACAAATGCACAGTAAGTGGGTAAAGAAGAATTGAAAAAAATATATATTGGAGCCACACGATTCGGGGGTTAAGACAGAATTTCATTAGAGATGCCACTGATAGGTAGATAGATGTGCAATGCATAGCAGGTTGTTAAATTTATAGGCGTGTCCACCCTGTGATTAACGGCTGGCTTGACGAGAATGAAAGACTCTAGGATCTATGTAAACCTCTGCCAACATGTGAAGGACTTTTGGGAGTGGATAGGGAGTATAGCTGCTTTTCCAGATTTCACACCTTGCGTATGGAATGGCTGGTCTGTCTGACCTACAGTCAGTGTGTTTGGTCATGATTGGTGTGACATGAATCTTCCAACTTGACACACGATAGCCCTCTAACACTGCCATACTAAATTAATGGTTTGAAAAGAAACCAAAATTGAAATACCAAGCGAATACTGATACTGAAATTGATTATTTTTGGAGCAAAACTTGATGAAAATGTAAGTAACTGAACCACTTTTATGCCAATATTAACTGGGGACATTTCCCAAGATGAGAGGTAAAATAAAGAGAAAAAATGAGATTTTTTCCTCCAAATAGAGAGATTCAATGATTAAAAGTTACCTGATGTGTTGCTTAAACATTAGAGGCTGCCATGTATCTTGCCAAATTGACACATATTGCCTTTGCAGTTAAAACTTCAAAATAAGGATGACAATTTTTGAAAAGAAGAAACCCACTTCGAAAAGTTTCAGAGCATTCATAGGTCAAAGAACCCATAATGAAATTGGATGCAAACAAACATTTACATCATTCTATTTTCTCTGTGAGGGAAATTTTGCGGTTAAGAATTTCAACAATCTATGACATTTGTTTATTTTATTCAATAAAAAGATAATATTTTGAGTTTTGAAGTAAGAAATTGATGTTTTACATCACTACCTCCTCATCTACATAACTGTCATATCATCTTCAATGATAAAATTATGTGCGGTGATGAGTTACTTATTTTACATACGGAGAGGTAAAACCAAAACAAGAGAAAGAAGCTGGATTAAAATTGTTACAAGAAAGTCCAATATAAAAGTCTGAAAAGAAGTTTTGATATTGTTAGAGTAATGGGGTTGTTAGCTGGGAATAATAAAAAAAAATGACACCATGATGGCACAGGGGTATGTTTCCATCATGTGTCAAAATGTGTCAAAAGGTAACTTAGTACTCTCGTCTCACCATCACTGGACGTTTCACTGCTCGTGGTATACGAATCTGTCTCTGATTCTGTTTCTGATTCTGATGAAAATTTGACATGGATAAGGAGTTTGTATGTTGTAGCCAGCTCTCTTTGTTACATTGTAGTGTTTGCTTTATACCTAGCCTGTAAGTGTGGATAAATCCTGTTTAGCCACTGTCAAATGGATTTAGACAAAAACTAATCTTTGAGTTAGAAGGTTGGTAGACTTGGTCCTTTAAGGTTCATATCAAACTTAAGGATGACATGTGATTGCTCAAAAGATAAAAAGAAAGTATTCTTAAAGGCATAATCTTCCCATAGTTAGAGGTGCAATTATAGCGACTGATACTACTATAGGAATAAGCCAACATTCTCATAAACACATCAAGCAGAGCTATTGAATTATTGGTAATTTTCTTCATTACCTCATGCCACATTACGGAACTTCAGCTGTTTAGGTCATTCTTTTTTTTTCTGCTACTTTTTGTTCAGGGCGTATGAAGTCTGGTTTTGAAATTAAGGACTATCACTACTATTTATTTAATATAGGTAGCCCAATGACAAAAAACTTGCAGAGACTTATCTGTGAAAATCTAGGCATGACTTCTCTGTTAAACATTGCGCCTTCAGTGAAATATAGATTAAAACACAAAAAATCAATGCCTATGTGAAAAGAAAATTATGTCTGAATGACAATTGACATTGAAAGTATTTGGGTATGAATGATATATATTGAAGGTGATATCATAATATCATCACACGTATAAAGATAATCACAATCTGAAACCAAAGGACAAAAATATCTAAAATTGAAGTACTCCGACTACTGAAATAAAAATGTGAAATTTAAGTGAACAAGACAGTTTCCACTGTGACTCATGCCGAATGTGACTTGTAAGTAAATCAGGAATGCGAAATCAAAGTGAGCAATGGGACTTGAAGCCTGTGTCCAATCTCGTGAACAGGAAGACTCGAACCCTACCCATGATCTCTCCGGCAGGCAGGTCGGCACCGGCATCCGCCTCCACCCCGTAGTACTGCAGGTACCTCTCCAGCATGCTGCCACTCTCAGGGGGCAGGGGTTGCATGGGGGGGTCAGGTTCAAAGCCGTGCACCGGAACGTTGCCGTACGGCTCGTGGAGAACGTATTGCTGGTTGCCGTTGTAGTCAGAGGCGACAACCCGAGGAATCGGAGTCGGGATGGGCGGCTTGTGTTTGACCACTGTGTGCTGCATGGGGAGGTCTTCCACACTTCCTTCGCGACTGTTGTCGTAGTTGCTGTGATCACTCTCAAACTCGTCAAAGTAAACTTTCTGCTTTTTCTTTGAGCGGGCAGACTCGGTAGGATCCTGGACTTCAGTGACTGGACCAAACTGGAACTGCACCCCATGGTTGGGTTTGGCGGCGGGCTTTGCCTTCATGTACTGTGGCGACTGGTAAAGATGCTCGACGCCCTCGTCGTTGTCAGAAAAAGAGGAGTCTGAATTGATCATTTCTCTGAACACCTTCGTGGATTTTGGAAGGTTCTCTGTGAATCTCACCTGTTTCGACTCCTGTTTGTACGGATATCTGGGTGTCCTACCAGGATTGTCGTAAAATTCATCCTCTTGTTCATAAGCCTGTTGACTGTACCGACCATGGCGTTCATAAGGCAAATAGGGGTTATGGTGTGACTGATAATATATGAAATCATTATCATCAACGTAGCCGCTTCCATCATCATAGACATACTCTGGCTCATCCTGAAAAACCATGGAACCGTGTCCAGATGATCCCGTTCTTCTTATAGCGCCTGGATGTCCGTCATTGTGATACGTGTTTGCTCTTCTGATATGAAGGTCAAGGGAGTCTCTGCGTCGAAAAGCAGACAGAGATCCACCTCTGCTGCTGTCAAAGGAATCGAGTCGCTTATCAATCATGCTTCCTGCTCTATTGCTCTCGAATGAATCCCGTCTACGATTGCTAAGGATGCCACTTCTGTTACTCTCAAGGGAATCAGTTCTTTTATTAGCCAAACGCATCGGCCCTCTACTGCCATCTAAAAAGTCATTTTTCTTTCCATGCACCATAAGAGTCCCCCTTTTGCCGTCCATTGAATCTTGTTTTGAGATTTTGACTCCTGCTACCGCGTCTGGGACTGTCAATGTGTCTGCAGACTGTCTTCTTGTTTTCTGATGCAACTGAAGACCCCCTTTACTGCTGTCCAACAAATCCTGTTTCGAAATGTTCATGCCGCTATAAGACTGAGCATCCGGAACAGTCAGCATATTGTCGCTCGCTTGTTTGATGACCTTCTGAAACGTCACCTTTACCTGCTGGCCCGGACCACCATCATTCATGGCCATCTTCCCGTTATTCATTTGCATTGCTCTGTGGGTATGCGCCCACTTTGAAGATTTCCCATTCCCTCTCCCAAATCGCAGTATGTTGAAAAACACTGACAGGCGGCCGAGAACCTTAGCGATGGCGTAGAATGTAGGACGTGGCGGTTTGGACTTTCGTTGGATGTTGGATGAGGATTTTCTCTCTGCCTCATGGTTCACATATATCATCAAATTTGAGAATGATCGCAAGCTCCTTTTGCTCGTTGACAACGGTTGGCACTCAGAGTCTAAGATCTCCTCATTTACATCTACGAAATCAGATGGATGAAACATCACACAGATATATGTCAACTACGGTTAAATTGATACATAAGCTGTAGTTGTAATTGTACTTTTTTTTTTAAATGCACTCAGTGAATGATTTTACAACCACTAAATGTTTAGAATTCACAAACCTGTTCATTTGTTTAGTTGATATTATATTTATTTCATTAATCGCCTGTACTCATTTTGAAGTGAATTAAGAAGAAAAAGCAAGATGAAAAAGCAAAAGAAAATGATTTCATAGAAGGAAAACAAAGAAGTAGGGACTACCAGCAGTGCTCTTTGGATTACTCAGATAAAAGAAATGTAGAATTTGAGTATTTTAAGAAAAAAGGTGATTCTTCACTCTGCAGACTTTATGTAAGAACATTTCCCTCCAGGCTCTGGTAAGTATTATTTCCCAAACCAGACTGCAGTGCATCACAAAAATGCACTCCAAAGTGTGGCTGACATCCTATCATATCCTGGTCAAGGGGGAGAAAAGCACAATGAGGCAAGCTCACTGGACCTCGCATTGATGTTAACGGAACTCAAGTCCAGCAATGTAATCATGAAGCAAAAGGTAGGGCGAAGTGAAATTGAAGAGTAAAGAGAATGGTTGGAAAGCCCTGACACACATGAGGGTGAACAGTTGAGAGAGAGAGAGAGAGCTCCAGTTGATTGGTAGGACATGGGGGACAGCCAAGAAGATTGTCCAAAATAGAGTCAGGTGGAAATGTGTGATTGAGGCCCATTGCTCCCTTCAGGGATTATATGAAAAGTAGTAGTGGCAGCAGCAGCAGCAGGAGCAGCAGCAGCAGCAGTAGTAGTATTAGTACTAAATTGAGGGCTCTGCTAAAAATTAACTTTTTTTCTTAATTCTCAATACGTTCCCCCTTTTGAATATGACAATGAGAATTAAATGTTCATAAAAATTACCAGTATTATAGTCCTGCTATGAGGAAGAAAATAATTTTCCTATCAAAATATTAAAAAGAATGAAAGAAAGTAGGGAGACAATCTAGATAGGAAGGTATCTGTCTCAGTTACAAGGATAACCTTATACTACTGTCAAACTGGTTATTTTGTAAAAGCTGCTGAAAACTGAAAATGTTGAGAAGACAGAGTGGGTGCAATGAAGGTTACTTAAAATACCATTGGTAAAGGTGTCAAATTGCTTCCCATCCATTTGACCAATCAACCGTCTGAGTCACAGCTTCAGAGCTTGAAGCATATAACGTGAATGTGTTGAGTAGCAATAGACTTATTGTATTCAACATAGGAAATGAAGCAATACAGACTTTCAGAAGGACAGTGTAACTAACTGCTTTTTTTATAAAACTTGTCATCATTATCAACATAAGAAATTGACAAAGTGAAAATTGCAGGAGTTTTAATGAGCTTACAGGATGTCTACGCCGAATTGAATATATGATCATAACAAGCTTCTTACCTTCAACAACTCTGTTCTTGTCTGTAGCAGCTTAAGAATGAAAAAAAAAAGCAAAACATTCTCAGCATCATAAATCATTTTTAATGCAGACATAACGCAGTTCATTTTTAAGACATTTCAAGAATCGCAATAAGGCTTAGTTTCTTGCAATAATTATAGCTCTTGCACGCATTATTGACATACATCTTGTGTTTATCTTGTAAAATTTGTTTGGATCGTAAAGAGAAGAATGCACAATTAGAGATGGAGAATGATGTTAAAAATACAAATTAATTGATGCATTGATTGATAAACCACAGCTTGCTCTGAATATATACGCCTCTCTTCACAGAAACTGAAATGCCTTTGATGACAAAAATAGTTCTTTAAACTCACTATTCAATAAATCAACAATAATATTATTTAATACACAGCAAACAAAAACATGATAATATTTCTTCTGTTATATGATGTAAGTTTACAAATTACAACAACAGCAATCTAAGACAATGTGCCATCTTTTCACTGCCTAACGCCTTCTAAGGGCTTTAACAATGAAATACAGAAAAAGTATCATTATGTGAATGTCAATTACTACTGTTAATGTTAGTAAAAAATAAAGCTAACAGTATCAACAATGCATCAATGGCCGATGTAGTTGGTTTGAGATTTCTTCAGAAATATTATATATCATGTATTTAAATCTTAATTCTGTATCCCTCAGCTGAACTAATGAGTATTACAAACCTGAAATATCTTAGCAGGCAAAAAAATCAATAATCAGCTATAGTTTCAAGGGAGAAAAAAGACCACACTGATCTTCTTGAACATAGAAACGAAGAATAGTATGAACATAATTGACTCAAACAGAAGTTAAAATCACAGCCAAAATCCTTACTGTCAGCTTACACTATGTTATAAATCCCCATTTCATGAAATGTCCTCGAAGCTTATGTGCTCCTTTAACTACGCCTCATTGGTTGCTATGTACACACCCTCAAACACAGAGTCTTCGCTCTACGTGATGTGAAATCAATAAACCAGACTCTGTGCCTCCCTGTTCCTTGGGGATACTGCAGCCTCCCTCTCCTCACCATTGATGTCATGCATAATTCACTCAGCTGGCCAGAAAATTATTCTTCTTCATTCTCACACCTGGTCAATACAGTACTGTAAGCTAGCGCATTGTGAGGGACTTCGGCTCTCTTATTGGCTGAGCAGGCGTTCATTGTTCTTTATCAGTCAGCTGAGCTGGCTGCCTTCTCATGCAGGTCATAATGCTCTATTTTCTTGGTTCAATTGCATTTGTGACAGAGATTTGAGCACATCGTTAAAATTAAATGCATCGAACAGGCTGGCACACAGTTAATGCATCGAATCGGCTATCACTTATGAATTGCAGTCACACACACACCATAAAATTATAATGATTTCAGTCTATTACTGTCAGCATTCAAGACAACAAATTGAGGGAAGAAAATATACTTCTTAGTTGATTCCAGTAGTGTAACTTAGAATCACATTTATGATAAAGATGCTGTTCTTCATCATCATAGAATATACAATACTTTTAAGACATTTGAAAGCAGCGCGCACAAAATGTATGGGAACAGAGATTAAATTCAAAGAAATTCAACCAATATTAAATGTATCAGATTTCAGAAAAACCCCTTGGTTCATGTACATTTGCATTCTTCAGTAAATTGTACCTTGTCCCATCTCGACCCACTTTCCTCCCCCTGCTAATACCTGCTTCTCTTCCCCAGGTGTAAATAAATCAAAGGGGAATTACAAAAAGATGGAAGACTAAATTAATGAGGGACAAGACTCCCTCAAAGCTCTATGTTGCCACTAATGGATGTGAGGCAGGGGCATTTTCATACAGAGTTAGATAGAAACTCAATTCATTGAAATGTGGTGCCATTGAAGAATAAAAGACCAAGAAGAAGTAAGGTGGGTGATATAAAGGAATCACCCATGTTTGGTAGATGACATTTCAGGTTGATAATAGAGATGTTGGAAAGGCCATGTTTACAGAACTTATGATTGATGACAGCAATCAATTCATACCTTGAGGAATCATTAACAACATCCAACCGTTTTCATAGCTAGAGATACCTGAACTATTATTATCTTTTTCACAAAATAGGTGTTACAATATAAAGATGAAGAAAACTATTGAGTGAGCATTATTACAGAAGGAAATATCAAGGAGGAAAAAAATTACAACAATCAAAGAAATCCATCTGATGTCAACTTTTGTTTTAGAAACACCTGATGCCCCGTTTATGCCTGGGTATAATGACAAAACCAAACTTTAGCTCTTCTTCTACATATTTTCTAACAATCTAAGATTACTTTCAGAAAGCAAAATAGTATTATTTTACAAACAATTCATATCCTGTCCTCAATGTTATTCCCATCCCCCTTTTTCTTCCAGTTTTCCAGTGCCTAAACTTTACATGAATTGTAGGTGAACAGTAACCTTTGATAGAAAAGTGAATGATGTATTTTATGTCAAGAGTGTGTTGTACAAAATCATGCATAAATATCGATTATAATATTGCAATAAATATGTGGCCTCAGAACAAAGTAAATTATATGTCTTCTAAGCATTATTCAAGCTTTGTCCAATTTGAAAGTTTAAATGTTCAAACATGTTTTCTCCTAAAAGCTCAACTTCAATCAATGACATCACAGCTTCTTTGTTGATGTAAACATGACGCTTTGTAGTGGCAGTGTGAACAAGACATGTATTTTGTATAAATTCAAGATTATATTGTGTGCAAGACTGATTTTTTCTGTTTTAGTATGAATGCCTCTACAGTTATAAGACCTCCCAAGTTGGCCGTGGGATGTGTTTTACAGTCAAATTGGCCTTGGATGGAATGAATGAAAATGAGCATTCAGATGTGATGATAGCAAAACATACAGTGTTGGCTTTTTTTTTCACTTTCGTCTAAGAGTTAAAGAGAAATTCTATAAATGATATTTATGTATCAATTTTTGTCAATAGTAGTTGAAATCAGCTCTGAATTCATACATTTATGTAAACTCTATAAACTTACTTTCCAAACTAAAGTTGATCAGTGAAAATGTTTACAGAGAAGATAAAAAAATATGGATCTAGTTGTCATGAGGTTACATATGATATGTTAATACTTTATTGAAGAGTTTTATCATAATCTTTTGTCTTTGATCTATCGTGCACACGTACAGGGGTGAATGTTAGCCCTAATCCCTTTTCTTTGATTACATGTAAATGCCTCATCGTTCAAAATGTTAGGGTATACAATGTATAGCATAGGCAACCAGGTGTAAAGGGCTATAAGAATTATTTAAAAAGTGAATGAAATACTCAATTCAGGAAAATTTCACAAGACAGCCAAACTCATCACTCCGACTGTGTGATATTAGTTGGCTATATAAACTAGCAGAAAGTTTGTTATGCAAAGGATTAGAACAAGCCAATAGGAATAATTATTTTCTTTTGTTATCGCATACAGCAATAATTCTATACTTCTATTTTAACATTCTTTGAAACTAACAGACTTTCCATGGCCACAAACTGAATTGTAAATTTTATATCAAACATTAATTCTCTCTTTTTATCATTAATTTATAGTCTATAGATGATTCAACGAAGAAAAAGGAAAGTCTGATTTTAAATCATTCATAAGAAATTCTTATTGATGTAAAAAAAAACATCACAAAGAAAACGGAGAGATTGAAAACAACGAGAGAGAAAGTACTTCAATTAGTGAGAGAGATTTCTCAACCGGAGAGGAAAATCCTTCAGTTGGCTGACTTATTATATAATTATCAATTACATGTACTTTCATAAATTACAGCTCCATAGTATTTCCAGGAAGATCTTTAAATGATAGTCAGAAATGAGCATTCAAATTTAAAACTTTATACAAAATGTAAAAGCAAAGCCAAACACCTACTCATTTAATAGATTCACTGCAATATTATGATTGACAGTTTGCAATGTAAGCAAAAATTTACAAAGTATTTTTAAAACCTAAAGTACTTTTTAAATCTAAGTCGATAAAAAAAAACTATCCTCAGTACTGAATTTAATTAATCTTTTAAAATGGAGGGGAAAAAGCTTTTACAGGAATAGAGAAAAAGGTAAAAGAATGTGACTAAGACAGGAAATAAGAAAATTGGAAAGATTGAGTTGGCTTTGAAATGAAAATGTAAAAGACTGCTGAGTAAAAAAAAACAACGGCTGAACAGGCCTAGTTTCTTTTTATTGCTTACCAGCTGTGGTCTGACCCGTACCTGTGTCATGAAACAAGATGCAAAGAGTGATTGAAGATTGGTGGCTAAGATGTTTTAAATTACCGACACAGAGATCTCACAGGCCTATATCTGATTCTCATGTCTCCTCTCTTTGTATTTGTACCATACGCATTGACAGAAATCTTAAAATTAACATCACTGTTAATGAGAAAGTGAGAAAATATTAAAATTAAATCAATAATAAAATTTCCAAAATAAGTTGTTAAATCATATTATTTAAGTACAAAGAATAGTGTGCAAATTAGTTCCCACATTGACAATTCTTGTGACATGAATGAAATAGTTTATTTATCATAAACACAAATTAAAAGAAATGTTCATATGTGGTAATGATACACAAATATATATCTGTCTAAACTACAGTATTTGACACAAAGGATTAAAGATACACACAAAAAAACTTCATCAAATTAGTTGGGTGACTTTTATGAATGTATAAATATATACAATAAAAATAGTGTAAGAAATTGGAAGGTAAGAAATAACTTTGTCATAATCAATAATTAAATATCAAATCCCCCTGATTTCCCTTACCTACGAAAGGTATTTTTTCATATAAAAGTTGGTATGAAAAGTATGGAGTGTAAGGAAAGAGAGGGGAGGGGGGGTGGGTAGCATGGACAGGAAAAGACAGAAAGAAAATCTTAATTGTTGTAGCTTTAAATATGTAAAGTTGGAGTATCACATTTCATAATATTTACAACTAAGATTCATATTATGCTGTAAAGGGTACATGTTAAAGTCGTGATGTCTACTGAATAAATTTCATCTTTGTTAAACTATTCACACACTTCATGTAGAGTGTAATCATGTAAATGAGCATTTTTCATTCTATGGTGCCTGACTGTCTGACTAGAAGAATTTTGAGTATGAAAGAAAGGGAAGAAGTGTTGGGAAGACTGTTCGGGTTTTTGGGTTTCTTTATTTTTTTCCCCGAGCAGCTATAATTGTTACCATCATTTTCTTCCTGGGGATCTTCAAGACCGTCAGACAAAAGAATTTCTTTACACATCTGCCTTTGCTTTTTTTATAATTGCTTGATGACGTTTTAATTTAAAATCATGTTTTTCCTTTATAATTTCCAAATACAAGAAATCTTTATCAAATCAGAAAAAAGTTTGACTTGGGGGTGCCTTAAGCATACAATAGGATAAAATAAGCATAGATGGTAAGGCTCACAAATGACACAAAATAAATTAAAAATCACATGACAGTCTCAAGCAGTTGAAAAAATGTTCCAATATTTAAAAGAAAAACAAACAAACAAACAAGATAGCAATAAAAATTTATTATATGAGGATTATGAGAGTGGCAGAAATATATGTACCCTGAAAAAAAAGCTATGGAAACCATGACTACTAAGTTAGTCAATCTGGATAGAATGCAGTTAACTCTAAGCCTTTATGAGCAAAACAGATACATAAGAGCCCTGACATGCACTGTAAAAAGAGATTCACAATCACAATGTGGAACCAGGGTGAATGCAAGCTCTGTAAATATTGTGTTATCTAAATGTTCCACACCTTAAAGAAAGATGTAAAAATAAAAATACATTGTCATTATGATGGTTAAAACATGCATGCTATTATTTGTGCTTAAATTTGATGAGGGAATTGGGATTTGATAACTGTAAGTTATACGAAATTCTATAAAAGATTCAACAACATTCACAAGGTATGTTTCTAGTGAGATATGAAGGAAATTTACAAATTCAATTCATGCTGACATCCTTTTCTTTGTGGGTATTTATCTATATTTGTGTGGGTCTGTGTTAATGTGTGTGTGATTCTATATAAAGAGCAACAGTTAGGCAAGGGGCTTTTTAGACAATAGGTATATAATAGACAAAGTAATTGAATAACCCCGAAAGAACAAAGACAAGAAAATGCATAGGAATAGACTGAAAAAAAGTAGCAGAGTCGGTAGAGCATTTTCTCTTTATGGCGAGGCGATGGGTGCCAACGCAGAGGTCACAGGTTTGATCCCCACTTGAGTCAAGATTTTTTGCAGTCTATTCCTGTGCATTTTCTTGTCTTTGTTCTTTCAGGGCTATTCAATTACTATGTCTATTATATCTATGATTCTATGTGTGTTTGTGGAAGGGGTTCTGCAAGCATTTGTATCTCCCTCTCCTTCGTAGAAGTTCTCTGGTTGGATTCTAAAAACTAAATATTCATAAAACTTTGTTGCGGCTATTAGTAATTATTTATTTCAGTTTGCATAAGAGCTGCCCTGATCACAGTAAATATAAAAAAATGTAGGTACAGGTGCATGGGTGTTTAAAAATTATAAATCCCTAAGAAGTGGTTGTTTTTAAAATTATAGCAAATTTCATATTCTGATCTTTTTTCCCTTCTTATGTAAACATTGCCAATGATGGAATTTCTCTGTTCATGGTTTCTGGTGTCTTCAACATCTATTTTCTAATTAGGGCGGTGTATTTCCAGGATATTTATTTGAATTTTCATGACTTTTATATGTTGTATTCAATTTTTGAAGACATTCTGAAATAATACTGACGTGAGACCAAACAACCAGTCAACGAATCTCCGCTATCAAAAATAGGTGTGATGCAAAGGTGTGTGCTGTTGGTTAAATTGAAACTCATGCCTTCAATCTACGACTACTTTGACTTTATTATTGCCAGTATTTACATAAAAGAGCAGACTAAAATCTAGTTAAAACACTCGAAGTGTTAGACTATCTACATGCAAAGCTTTTCATGACACAATGCAAAGCGACATGACGTCATTCATCACTGATATGAGGTGCAAGGAGCTAGGAATCATATCTATAAAAGCAAACTGAAATTTAAGCAAAATGAAACAAAGCATATATGCTTCTCGTGTTGAAAATCTACCTATACTCGTGACTTTGGTTTTGGGATGATCGAATTCGTCCTCCTCCTCCTCTTCATCCGAGCTGTCTGTGTCGGTTTCCGTTTCCCAGATGGGATTATCAGGGTCTAATTTCAACAACATGACAGCACAGGACAGTGAAAGTGAGAAAGTGAACAAAGTGAGGCCACTGATTAGTTCCATAGCTTAGACTTAGACACAATAGAATCAACTGCGTCATGACACTTAAAATTCATAAATCTCTTTACAGGTCTAAAAGCAAACTACGCAAGGGACAAAAATCATTTAAAAAGAAAAAAAAGATTAAAAGGTTAAAAAAGGACACCATTTCATTTCATTTTTGAATCAAATCACAAAATTTGGGTCTCAAGACCACAATTATTTGTGTAGTAAAAGAAGCGACCACAGCAATACTCTAATCAGGAAACTGTGATCCCTATGTTATGAAGCAAAGAAGCGAAATTCAAACCTACAATTTTTGACTATGATTAGAGGTTTGGATCTGTGAAACAAAACCTTGCTAACAATGAATGAAAAAAAAAAGGTTTACCATTTTTGTAACTTCAAAATTAATTTCTTAAAGTCATTCAGCTAGAGAAAGAAAGAAAGAATGAAAGAAAGAAAGGAAGAAAGAAAGGAAGGAAGAAAGAAAGAAAGAAAGAAAGAAAATAAAGAAAGAAAAAAAGGAAAGAAAAAGAAAGAAAAGAAAGAAAAAAGAATGAAAGAAGAAAATAAAGAAATATCAGACAAAAAGAAAAGAGTAAACAGAAAAAGAAAGAAAGAAAGAGGAGAGAGGGAATGAGAATAAATCTACTTAAAGTAAGATTGATTATAACTTTCACACCCTGAAGAAAGTGGCCGTTAACAGTCATTAGAACTTTGACAGGATCAAGTGAAAGCAGTGAGTAACACTGATGTGACCACCAAGCTTATTTCTTGTCGCCTGAAAAGAAATATAAATCTTGCACACACAATGATAAAAGGAAAGTTCCCTCTTTGACACATCTTAAAGAGGGTAGCATTACCTTAGGTTTGGTCAATTCTACAATTAAAAGACTAGAAAGCTGAAATAAATTCTAGTGTTCATTGATCTTTTCAAGCACAACGTGAATGTCAATGAAGATGAAATTCAAGGAGTTAAAAAACGAATGCTCACCATCCATAACCTTCAAATAACCTGAGCCCTCAGTGATTTCAACATATTCCATGTAAAGATCTTCCTCATCCAGGCGTTCTTTGGCAGGCGGGTAGCGGAAACGACTAACATCCAAGGGCAGCATGACCTCTAGAACATTGGACATCCGGGTCTCCTTGGAATCTGGTGCAAAGTTTGGAAAGAAAAAAATCCGTACAAAATGTATTGAGATGAACGCATAAACAAAAAGGGAGTAAAATATAGAGTTACAGGCATCCATGGAACACTTCATATCATGGTTAAATTCTTTTTTTACTTCAGTGACTTATTTCATTAATTTAATTATTTGTATCCTTCTAAAGCAGTGTTAAATATCACCAATGGTAAGAAGAGCAATTCATTCCAAAGAAATCATGTAGGACTTGTGCGCTTGAAAAATTCTCAATAGTGACAAGGGGAGAATTTATCTTGGTTCATTCAGGGCAAAGCTGAAACCAATCAGGTAAATGTGCACATCTTTGCAAGATTTCAACTGAGTTGATTCAGATATTTTACATCAAACAGTTAAGCAATTTAGTCATTAATATTTGATGTAATGTAAGCACGAAAAAGAATCAGCCACAAATCAACTCTCTTCCAGCTGTCAAATAAAGCAAAGTCAATTTGTCATCTCCAATGATCACATCTCATACTTACTTGACAACAGGGCTTGAACATAAATCTTGTAGTTCATATTGAGTTCACAACTGCCAATGACCACCTTACATCTGTTTGATTCAGGATCAGGGACCAACTGAAAGTGAAGAGGAAAAGAACAAATTCCTCTTAGCACGGTGGGTCATCCAATTAAACCATGTGACTATCATTTCAAGACAGGGATGTTAATTGGCATTATTACAGCCTCAAGAATAAAAAGAGCATTATGATGATGAAATCTACAATAAAAAAAACCCCTCTTGCTCTGTTTATATATTTATATTCACTTTCTGAATTCTGCTAAAAGTAAATTGTATGGTGTGTTCCAGTTTTACGCAGCAATTTTCACTACATGTCCTTAGAATGACAGGGTTCTAACTCCCTCAGGCAGAGTTTGGAGGAAATGAGCTTTGAAAATTCAGGATCCCCCAGATCTTTGACTTAGAACCTGTCTTGCTGAGCGGAAAATGGAAGGAAAAGCAGGTCAGATTTCGCTCATTTTTTTAAAATACACCATAGAGAACAACTATAGAATTAATGTGTAGCATATAGCTCAGTTGGAGGCACGGTGGTTCAGTTGTTAGAGCATCGGACTGGTGACAGAGAGGTACCGGGTTTGAATCCCGCCGCGGGCATCATGTATTTTCCTTGAGCAAGAAAATTTACTCCAATTGCTT
>JAUEKT010289141.1:0-11426 GCA_031762655.1 Doris verrucosa | reverse complement strand
CAAAAATGCGCACTGACAGTAATACTCAGTCTAACTGAGTCAGTCAGTATATATGAAGAAGAAGAAGAAGAAGAAGACAATCACAAGTAAGGTGTATTTACGGGTAATAAAATTGGGCCATTATCTTGAAAACCAAATTGATGTTGTTATAGCCATTCTTAAGTTATTTAAATCTGGAATATGTGGATGATAAATAAACAAAACACACTCTGCAACATAGTGAATTTTCATAGATGTGGTCTTTGGATATGTGAGCAAATCTATGGATTTTAACCAGAGACAACTGGGATCATTGCTAAATGAATTTTTTTTCTCCTTCAATTTTAGGAATCTTTGCGACAGAATCGCATGACCCGCTTCTATTTACAGCAGAAGGAAGATCCCCATGGTCCTGTTATTTCCCTCTATGTGGGTAACCTTCCCACTGGTTTATCCCAGCGACAGTACGAAAAGATTCTCCTTGACATAATTGGAAGAGGTAAATTGAACTGAATAGAGCTATTATGATACAAGAATCTGTGTGAAGATTTATAATGCTTATATGGTAATGAACTAATTTCAAATTTTCAAATTCTTAACAAAATACAATAGGACATCACTCATTAGGAGCTTTGGAAATCAGTAAACTAATACAAATGGGAAGAAATGCCAGAGAATAGAATATGCTCCTTAAATTGTACTTTTAAATTCAAAAGTCATGTGTACAACAAAGCAAATGTAAAATGTTTTGCTCTCATTTGTGAGTGAAATTGACACTACTGATGACTGTCACTTCCATTAATGACGCTCTACAGTTCCTGCTATTGCTAACCCTCTTTTGATGTATGATACACAATGCTTTCCACCTCCCCAGATTCTTAAAAATTATAGAATTGATAATTAATGAAGTGAGAGTAAGAGATGACATATTATATAGCCCATAAAGCCACAGCATAACTAGGCTCATCTACAGAGGGTGTTGGTGAAAGATAGACCAGTACAAATGATCACTTTATATGTTTCTACAATATTCAATTTAAGTGAAATGAATTTGCAGCTGAGTACATCCTAAAATCTGGTGATAGTGTGACAGACAAAAGCAGATTACATGATTTCTAAAATTTTAAACGTAGCCAGATGGTTAGAAAAGAACAATGAACTACTTTCGTATTATTTTTAACAATTACTTTATTATCAACCTTAGGTTGATGTCCTGAACTATTAAGAGCATTTAAATTATTATGACCATGAGTCTGACTAAAAGGAAAATGCAGTCAAGCAATGAAAGTCAGGGAAGGGGGAGGGGAAGAGACAGGTATGGTCAGATAGAGTTAGAGAGAGAGGGACGAAGTAAGCAGATTTCCAATTCAATTATTATGGGTACTTCATGTGAATTATATCTCCTGGCGGTCAAAACTTCAGAGCTTCATTTTAATTCATTTTAATATATGTTTTCATTTCACATTCAACAGAAAACAAGTGGCAGAAATTTGATGGCATTTATTATGAATACGGATCTCTGATATTAATCTATACCATCCCTGATGTGGCCACTAAAGTATTTAATATACTCCAAGAGTCCACTTTTGATGAGAAGCAACTGTTAGCACTACTCTTACCAAATATTCAAGTAAGTGTTTTTGATCTATCAAACAAAATAAAGTTGTATTATTTGAAAACATATCTAGTATTGATTGTTTTTCTATAATATAGGAGAACAATTAACCCTAGGCATTTAAACATACTGTAAAATATGTTCTATTACTGATGCATTCCAAATTATCTGATTTTTCAGTTTAAAGACTTTGTCTATATTGGTACTAATTACAGTCTACTGCTATCCATTGGCCATAAGTTACCAGGCATGCTCAGATTTCTAACCGAAACCTCAGAGAACAAAATGAATTACTATGTTTTATATAGAGTCTAACTGACATATCCATCCACTTTTGTGGCTCTGGCATCAAATTCTGAAGAAGAAAAAATAAGTATTTTACAATAAAATATCTGCCAGTTGTCCAGTATTCAATTTTTTAAACTCATTGTTTATCTTTAAATGATATCGCAATGCAAAAAAGAAATTGAAACTCTCGACCCCAGTCGATAATAATACTCAACATTGCTTATCTGTACCAGCCTCATATGATTCCTGACCATGTGAAACCCTTGATGGTGTTCGTCAACGTAAAGAGTGGAGGCTGTCAGGGGCTGGACCTAATCACGTCTTTCAGGAAGCTTCTCAACCCCCATCAAGTTTTCAATCTGGAAAATGGGGGACCTCTGCCAGGGTATGTATATCCACTTTATGATTATACGTACCAAGATGTATTCATACAACAAGGAAATAGAATAATTATGATACCACTCAAGTTCATTAACACGATCCTTTCTATTCTAAATATAGATCTTATTATATTTTTCTTTTAAACATTATTTATGAAAACAAAATTTCCATTTGACACTCTTAGTAACTAATCTTCATTGAATTTACATTTAGGATGCATATCGTCGGCGTCCAACTATAACCGGCTAAGCGTCAAGCCATCAGTTTCGAGATAAATGAAAAAAACTTAATAGCTTTGTAATTTCTGGCTCAAGCTGGATGAAATCAGTCGGTTTTATGCGCTTAAAAGTGATATATAATTGACAATGGCGCGTAGATGTTTACAGTCGAAGAATCTGTCGACGCATGGCCTGTTATCACCTTGGCCGCGTATCCCCAGACTGGCCAAATGACGAACGCGTTGGGGGTTAGCCGTTTACAGTGGTTGGATGATTATCGTCCGCCCAAATATGACCGAATGGTGGTGGGTATTGGCGGTTGGCTGTTTCTTTACAATCACTTGGAAGAACAGGATAGGACTGTTCATTTGTCATTTGACATGATATTATGCGACACATGAAGAGTGCTGTCAACCTACTGCTAAAAAAAGGAATTCTACGCTTTTTTGGACAATTCCATGTAATATGTTTTTTATTTTAGTTTGTATACTTTATGAGTTTGGACCAAATCCAGTCGGTGAATCCAAATATTTGTGCATCTCTAGATCCTGGTGACCTCTATTTCTGTTCGCGAGGATGGCAGCTCTGCATAGAAAGAAAAACTCATAGCATTTTCTTGTGATATCTTTTTTTTCACTGATTTTTATGATTTAAAAAAATGTCTTTCTTTTTTTTTTCTGTCCTAACTTCGCTTTTAGAGTTGACTCCGTTTCTCGCGAGTACTTTTGGTCTTATTATGATCCATTCCTCTAGGGTATCTACGAGACATGCATACTATAATGCCTTCGGGTGTTACCCAATAATGCGCGTCTTTGATTTATAAATAAGTAGTGATGATCACCAACCTCGGTAACGCCTTGCATGCTATACTGCTCCAACATGATCGAAATCATAGACCTACTCATTATAAAGTACATAAGACTAGTGTATAAGTTTCAAAATTACAAAATCCAGCCACACATGATATGTCATACTTTACCACCAAGCCCATGTAAATTTGATTATGCATGAGCTTTGTTTTTCAAGCAAATCTACGACAGAGTAAATTCAACTGTAATTCAACTTTTATTAGGCTTTTGCCAATTCAAAAGTCCAACAATAACAAAGCAATCAACAAAGTGAATAACATTAATCAAATATAAAAAGACAATTGATTGCCGTCGAGAAGGTGCAAAGGTTATTAAATGAATGCAAGAACATGCCCTATGGTGCAAGACTGAAATACCTTAACCTTCATTTTCTCAAAGGTCGGCATATCAGAGGTGACCTCATTGAGGTATACAAAATCTTTAACAATAAAGTTAACCTGGACTGGAGTTATTTTTTCTCCTCCCCCCAATTGTCTTCCACTAGAAATTCCCAAGGCAAGATCTTCATCAAATACTACAAGTTTAGCATAAGAAAGAACTGTTTTAGTAACAGAATTGCCAATCATTGGAACAGCCTTAGCATTAACATTAAAACCACTGACAATATTAGCAATTTCAAAAGCCTTTTGGATTCAACTGCAAAATTCAATAAACTTTTCCATAGTTTTGATGAATAATTAGGCAAAATTATACGATAACCGGAAACAAGAAAAATAAATCAGTCGACGATATGTTGACTCGGCTATGATGGGACGTTCAAAGGCTGTTAGCCTATACCCAGTTCCTATCTATACATACATTCAAATAAACAAGCAAATACAATTTGTGAACAAGAAAACACGCTCTTCTTTTATACACGTGCATGCACATTACTCTGAACACACGTTGCATACCCTATAAAACCATAGGGCAATAGCGTTTACAATCCCCCAAAATGTGGGCATGGAATAATGATAATCAAGATATCAGATAGTATAAAGCGGAACATTGCCAAAATAAGATTTAAAATTATATTGACACATTACTCTCTGTAAATTTTATTCTAATCATGTGGCAATGAATCACAAAATGTATGGAGGTCTTTAGGAATGACCATCTTTAACTGCTGTAAATGAGTGTACTTGGCAGCTGTAAGTTTCCTCTGGGTTGGGACTGGGAGCAATGGCAGGGGCTCACCAATAATCTGAGACGAATTCCCTCGCACAAACGACTCGTTCCAATCCTCGTCGTGTCCAAGTTTGAAGAGAATGTGTCCATCAGGTGAATATTTCAAACCTCGGATGTCAACAACCTGATGATCCCCGGCCTTTTTACCAGGTTGTATGGACTTCAAGCCGCACACATCACTGAAGTTTTGAAAGAAGCTGTGCTCCAAGTATTCAACCTTGTATGGAAACGGGTTTTGCCTAGCTTCCTTAAAAAATTGATCATAGTCAGATGGCGAGTATATGGCTTTGTTTTTATCTTCTGTTCAATCGTGTGGTGCATACTGTCCACTTCCATTTGTGTGTGGCCTTTTTCTAAATACTTATGGGTGATGATGATGTTGTGTTTCTGAGAAGCGTATATCAGTGCTTTGGAAACAATGGCATTTCTGTTTTGACTGGGGCAGCCATAAGAATATATGATGAGCTCATCAAATGGCTTTGTCAGATGTTCAATGTAGTGGCACAAGCATGAAGCAAATTCATTTGCAGACGGTCCTTTTACGACTTCATGTCGTAGTGACATCTTATATTGTGTAGTTGTGCACGCAATTTCGTGTGATAATACACGGCTGACGCCTTCAGAGCGGGTGCAAGTGAAACAGCTTGCAGCAAGTCCAGACATATCATCCTTATCTTCCCATTACTGCATGCCGCAAGTAGCTTGTCCTCAGCCTTTGAGTTCTGTGCTTGCTCTTTCCACAGTCTGTGCGATGTGTAAGAGGCCTTGTCTATATTACCAACTTCATACGACTCACATGTGTCGCACAGATCTTTCCGTGGCCACAAGATAGCATAATTCTCGGCATCTTAATACATCATTGAAAACCTGCCTCGTGCAGATTCGGCATGTTCTCTTGCCTTGCACCAGTCAAGGTAGACCTTGTATACCTCAATTTTGCTATCAAATGACCAATCAAAATACTTTTTAGATGAACTCTTTCTACGATAGTGAGATGGCATAGAAGGAAGAGACGCTAAAAACTCTTTTATGGCCTCACGTTTCATTGATGGTTGGTTTGATTGAATCGTATTGTTTGAAATGTTACCCTCATCGAGAACTGATGAATGTTTTTGTTATTCTGTAGTGTTGATAAAAAATTTCTTGTACATGGGAACAAGACTATTGCCAACATTCAGGTTGTATTTTAATGTATTCTGCCAGCTTGATTCTGACTGCTGTACTCGATGCTGCCCAACACTGTTTCTATGCGCCAGCGATTAAAATCTCCCTCTGTGACCATGACATCGATCACACCTTTTTAAATATCTCACCTTTTTTCTCATCTAGTACATCTGCACACTTCAATCCTACACTCTTGCAGTAACATCTCTCTCCTAATTCCTTTCCAGGCTTTTCCACAATGTTGAACTTTCTTGAGCCCGTCTCATTTTTCCAGCCCATATAGACCTCCCCCTTCTCTCTCTTATTTTTGTTCACCACGTTGAACCATTTGCTCTCATCTGCCTTGCGTTTTTTACTTCGACCATCATTTGTTGCTTCTGTAGGAAGGTCTTGGTCAGTGGGCATATCCACATCCACATCACCCGATACAGGAATACTCATGTCAATAAGCATAGAATCATCAACATTAGTAGGCATGGAAATAACATCAGTGGACATGGAAATAACACCAGTAGGCATGGAAATAACATCAGTAGGCATGGAAACAACATCAGTAGGCATAGAATCAACATCAATAGGCCTGTAGGCATGCAATCAACAGAAATAGGTATAGCTCCACCATAGTATAAAGTGGTGCATATCAGTGCAAGCGCCGTTTGTTTACATAACGGAACTGCTTGGTCGTCGTTCTATACGGCCAAGCACCATGTGTGGGATGCATCCCGCAGACCGGCTCTTTGTTTTGACGGCGATAATCTGCCAAGAGCCAATTGTGTGTTTTCAATCATAGATAAACGCGCACTAATCAACAGTTTTGTCATAGAATATATCAAAATTATAACATATTTGTATGTAATGATACATTGACTTCCTTAATGCAGAAAAATGGACCAAAACATAGGCATAAATTCAAATAAATAGCTGTGCTGTCTCGTCAAATCTGCAACTGGCAACTGCTGTGTCATAGCCGTTTACCGTTAGCGCGCGTTTCGGCCTCAAAAAGGGAAATAAATAAAATGTGATGTAATGTAGTGGTCAGGTAGTGGTGTCCCGTTCATTTTGGTAAAAAATCCACATTGCTCCTCATCTGGTGCTTAGCCGGTTATAGTCGGACGCCGACGATATACATTTATGATTTCCTAATAGAGATTCACATTTTCTCTTATTTGCTTCACCAGGTTATATGTGTTCCGCAACATCCCATACTATAAAATTTTGGTCTGTGGTGGAGATGGAACAGTGGGCTGGGTGCTGTCTTGCTTGGATAATGTAGGTCAGGACGCAGAGTGTCAGTCGCCACCCATGGCAATTGTTCCACTTGGGACAGGTAAGGGGCTTTTTATACTTTTCATTTGTGGCAATGAATAAGACTATTTACATTCCATCATTCAAGCGCCTTTCTTGAAGATTTGTTTTAATCGATAAAATTTCAATATTTTCCAATGAAATACAAAAAGTAAATTGAGCATAGGCCAACTAGTTTTTAAGGTAAAGTCTTCTCAATATTATCACATGTATCATTCCTATAACACTTGATTGACATTATTTGATTACTATTGTGTTTTCGTAAATAAATTAAAAAATTTTGTAAGTGCATAATCAAGATAGGTTCACAAAAATATTTATGATTGTGGTTTTGATGTAATTACAGAGCTATTGGCAAATTTTTTTTTTCAAATTCATTTAAAGAGAGACTATGACTACTCCTAGAGGTATAATGTGTAAAGTTAAGCAATTACTTTTTTTTTTTATCACAGGAAACGATCTTGCCCGAGTGTTGCGATGGGGGCCAGGCTACACAGGAGGAGAAGACCCTCTCAATGTATTACGAGATGTGATTGATGCAGAGGAAATAAAATTAGACAGGTAAAGACATGGGAGTTTTTTTAGTGAAAAAAGTACACATTTAAGAATTGTGAATCACAAGAGTATTTATTATTCAGGTGCTTATAATGTCACTTGTCTAATAAGTTAATAACCTTAGATTGGAGGATGCTTCTGAATTGCAATTGGACTCTGCCGGCATCTGTCTATGTCCAGTCTCTGTCAGGCAGCTATGTCAGGTTTTAGCCTAAGTGGCTCTAGATCTTCTAGTAGTTGGTCAGTCGTCTGCTAGTGGGAAAGGGGATTGTAACTCACATTGGCAGCATGTATATAAGCTAGACAACCTCCGGTGAGCATGTCACAGATTGATCAATGCTGATATTAGATGCCGATCTCCGGTATTGGGATATATCATCCCTCCCTTTCTTTTATAGATGATCCCCTTCATGGCATCTATTTTTTTCTTTTCCCTTCCTATACTTTATGTTATCTCTTGACGTGACTTATCCCATCCTCGTCGCCAATAATAAGTTACTAACCTTAGATTGGAGGATGCCTCTGGATTTCAAGTGGACTCTGCCGACGTCTGTCTATGTCCAGTCTGTGTTAGGCAGCTATGTCCAGTTTTGGCCTAAGTGGCTCTAGATCTTCTAGTAGTTGGGTCAGTCGTCCGCTAATGGGAAAGAGGATTGTAACTCACATTGGCGGCGATTACATAAGCTAGACAACCTCCGGTGAGCATGTCATTGATTGGTCAATGCTGATATTAGATGCCCGATCTCCGGTATCGGGATATATAATTGTCAAATACATGTGAAGAGTTAAGTTTATGGCCACAGCCACTCGCAATAGCTGACACCTGCCCTGGGGATCAATTGTCATGTCCAATGATTTTTGTTCTCCTTTGTTATTGTGTAAAGTAGTCTCTCGTCTACCCTGACCACAGCCACTCACTGCAAGTTAAAATCTTGAAATGCCGCTTAGATGAACAACCTCAACAGCACTCTAATTAATATCAGCTTTAAAATGGCAATGTTACATGATTTATTTGTTCTTTCTCTTTTCATTTGCCTTTCATCCTCTTCTTAATGACCTGATGGATTCGTCACATTGTATAATGTATAACTCACATGGGCATAGGAATGATGATTAGAAGTTGGAAAAAGAAGCACATTAGCATTATATGGACCTCATGGTCTTTTTTGCAGAAAGCACCTCTCTTTGTACAATGTATCCTTTCTTTTTCTTTTGGTCATATTCCCATTTTACCTCTCAGTGCATTAGTTTTTAGATACCCAAAGTCATTTTTCTTAAGTCTTCCCTGACATTTCTTTTTTCCTTAATTTATTGCCATTTTTAATATTAGATTATTTTTAATGAGATTTCTATTACCTCCCTTGTAATAAATTCCATGCTTCTAAAACTGGCCAACTTGTGTAAGGTGAGCACCTGTCTAAGGCTGTAACTTCTGTACAAGCACAAAGGGTAGCCAGCTTAGCAAAATTGATTCTATGTATTTTTCAATATTTTTTAATTTCTTATTCAAAGTGATGTTGTTATCATTTTTAGCAAGTTGATCTATTGTTCGTGTTACAAAGTATATTACAGTATAGTGGTTTATGATTTTTAAATGTCTTTGAGCCAATAGTAGAAATATTGAATTAAGAATCACAAATGGGGGGAAAATGACCATGAGAATGATTTTTTTCTTTTTCTTTTGAAAAGAGCCTTAAAGTTTGCTGTCCAAATATTGAAAGCAAAGCACCTAAGGTGCAGCAGATGATAAAAATGAAATCATTCTTACAGCCTTCAAACTCTCAGTGACCAATGGACTGGCTTACTTTTTATGTTTTTCTTGGATTTTTTATTATAGAGCTATATTTTATGTTGTAATTTTGAGATTGACAGTAACTTTCCACCCAATGAAGAGAACGAAAATAACGCCATAAGTCATTGTCCTCATATTGTGCATTCCATGTATCATTTCCAGATGGACAGTCATATTCCACCCAAATGAGAAAGAGCAAGATGAGACCAAAGTGGCCATTGCCAATGACACCAACAGCGCCAACACAACTGAAGACCCGACTTCCATCTTTGTCATGAACAATTATTTTGGCATTGGCATTGAAGCTGAATTGTGTCTGGATTTCCATATGGCAAGGGAAGAAAAACCAGACAAATTTAACAGCCGGTATGATTTTTGTGTCAAACTTTTAAGAAAGATTCATTTAGCAACAATTTTATTCTGCCCTATAAGTTTTACTTTTCTGCCTGCGAACATTTTTTTATTCAATTTTCTGTAAGCGTATCAATTTATTTTTTTTCTAGACATCTAAAATTTAGATTAAACATATTTTCTTAAGTTAAAAAAAAAAGATGAAATGAAGAAAAATAAAAATTAAATTTAATTGGAAGAAAAAAAAGCAGCATTCAATTAAAAAAAAAAAGGCATAAAAACAAACAAACAAATAAACTGCACCCAGGATGACACATCAATGATACTACTGCCACACCAACTTGGATAACTGTGTAACATTTCGTAGATGGATACTCTTTCTCTGTATTATCAATCTCATACAATGCATATACAACCAGTCACATATTATTATCTAGGCAATTTTATATTGTCAGATGCACATTGAATTGCATGAATAAATTGAAAGAACTTTGAAAGGGCAATACAGTGGAACCTCTCTAATCAGGAACCCGGGTAATCGGGAAACCCGGCAAATTGGGAAGAAATCCCAGGGAACGGAATTATTCCTTTTTATTTAACCTCTGTAATCGGGAAAGGTCCCCGACGGGAAAGAATCGACGAGATCATTTTGATTATCATTGGCTTTTTCTACAAATTGTATCCCTTTCGCCACTCATCGGCTATCAAAATTTGGTCTCACTTTAGAAATTAATCAAGCAGGCCTGTGTTATGCTGTTCTAATGCATTGAGACATAATAATCACATCACGCCGACCATAGCCAGACACGCTGAACACAGGCCAAGGTGTGAAATGTGGAAGGGGGCTTCACTCCTCGCCCATATGACAATGACCGAGAAGTTGACACGGGAGATGGCCACGCTTTGGGGCAAAGTTGGTAATTGGTATGGATCCGAGAGTCTTTCATTCTTTCCTGACCAGCTGTCAATCACAGGATGGACACGCCTAGAAATTTAACAACCTGCCATGCATCGGGTGTTTATCTACTTGTCTCCAAGTATCTACAGAATGACCTGATCTTGTAGGTCCAATATTTGCACATTACTTTTTGAGAATATAATGTGTCTGAATTCATAGAGCAATATAAACGTCCATAAAACTTTAGACCATGTTTTTAAATGTGGCGCAACAATATCATTCCATTGGGGGTGCTGTTGTTTGTTAGAGGGGTTTAAATACTTTAAAAAGATGAGGAATAGTAAAAAATCATAGGGTTCCCGGGCAATCGGGAAACCCGGCTAATCAGGAAGGATTTACAATCCAATGAGATTTCCCAATTAGAGAGGTTCCACTGTAATATGGTACTTATTAGATCTAGGCAAATGTTTCCTTCAGTTCCTCCCATTCTTATGCATTGTTTCTTTACTGGTTCTATGGGTATTTTCAGTCATGAAAATGGCACCGAAAACCATCACAAATGAACTTCATATGTCAATATCTGGAAAACCAACAAAATTGCAGCATGCTTTTGAAATACCAATTTATGAACAAGAAAGTTTTTTTTTTACATTAAACCCATGGTCACAACCTGAAGTGATAATGCAGTATTATCATGCTGAAATTTCCGCCAAATTTGTGTGGTGGCTTGGGGGCAACGACTGGCTGGAGAGACTCGAGGATGCTGTGAAGTTTGCAATATATATATGGGTAGATAGATATGATAATCCTGCATTATTATGAATGGCAATTATGGCAATTATGG
>JAUEKT010289030.1:0-11190 GCA_031762655.1 Doris verrucosa | reverse complement strand
TAACAGGTATTTTTGTGTAGGGGGGGGGGGGTTAGTAGCAAGACCATACGTGACATGTATCGGTAGTCGGTACCTTCAACTTGTTAGCGCCATGCTACGAGGTGTAACGTAACACACAGGCTTGGCTTAATATTTAGTGACTTATTCGCATTGCGAGGCGAGGTCTATCCAATGAGAATCTAGCTTTTTTTTCATGTTCATGAAATAAACTTGCGTAAAGAAAAAACACACAAAAAAACAAACAAAAACAAACAAACCAATAAAAGAAACAATCGGCCTTCTCTCGGCCGCTCAAGATCGGCATTATTTGTCAGGAGTGGGTCATATTGGAATATTAAAGCGTTCAGGGAAGTAACCAATATTACATGTATTCAAATTCTTTCTAAAGGAACTCAGTAGCCCATCAATATCATGACTATTTTATGACCTCGGGAATAGCGTTAACTCGGAAATAGGATAAGTTAGGGTGAGTCCCGTCAGTTACGTTATTTCCTAATTCTACTGTACTATTATTATTCGAACGGGATGCGTCACGTCAACCGATGCCTTCTTTCATTCAATGAATACACACACGACTTCTTTCTTTACCCCTGCCTTTCTTTCAATGGTTGAAATTGAAGAAATTTCAAGTCGCGGGGGCCCCATTTCTGTTGACGAGGCAGAAATATTATGACTGTGTGCTCGTTTGATTGAAGCGATACGGGTATCGACCGGCTTCAGGTCTAAATTTAGCACAGCTGGCAATGTAGGTCTCTCGTGTCGCAACTACCCTGATAAATATTAGTGTCTTTCCTTCAGCTCTTGATAACAATACTGTGCAGTTACTGCTAGCTCTGTTTTTGCAGTTCTTCACTTCTCGTCAACACTCTTCTCCCTCACTCCTCTCTTCCTTCCCTCATACCACCAACACATTCATAGATTTGTGATGTGCCTGCATTACCTTCCCACGCCCCTATTTATTCGTTAATCACTCCTTTATCGGCATAATCGTTTCACGCATCTCTTCTTTCATCGTGTTTATTTGCACTGTGCTCGTGTAAGGTCAATCGTGTTGAAATTGATTTCGAAATATTTTCCTAGTAAAGACTGATACTGATATTGTGATTTATTTTTTTTTAAGTTTCTAAAAGTAGACATCGTCAGTCAATGCGTCAGCACGATCGAATTAAGCGTTTAGCTTTGTTACAACCTGACTATCGTATGATAACAATGAAATGCTTGAAATTCCTTGGGTGATGCACAGCACGGATATCTACATCAAGGAGGAAGAGGATTAGGGATGGGGTTTGGATTGGGGCAATATAATAACTATCAGGGACTTTGAGTCTATATCCGAAATCTTTGATGACTGCAGAAAAAAAAAGACTAAAGTAGGATGGTTACAACGCTGTGTCTGGAATGGTAGTAATAACTTCCATCGACACGATTCCATAAAACTGAAACCGTCTTATACTTTATGACTTCATGCGGTATACTTACTTTACTGTCCATAAAGATCATTAAAGATGTAACCCACACCCGCTAAACGAGCTGGCATTGCACACGATTAGGATACTACCACCTTACATGTTTTACTATTTCATATAATAGCTGCAATAATAACAAACCAGTGAAGCTCTGCTCACCCCTTCATCTTCATTCAGACCCTCCTACAGCCCCCACCTTTTCCCCTTACGTGCACAGACTGATTATTCTAAAGGCGCACGGTATGGTTTGGTATGTTATGGTACAGTGTGTAAGGATGGTATTTAAAACCCATCCCGAAATATTCTATTCGATTCATGTTTTAATTTCCTCTGAATTAATTACTCTACATTGGTAGCCGAGAGCGCGTATTGATGTTTAAAAAAAAGAGCATAGTAGCCTATTGGGTGTGTACCAGCCAAAACGGTAATAGGCCTGTTGTTAGAAGGCCCACAATGTAAAAGGACCACTGACGTAGAATGTGCACCGCCCAGATGGTAGAAGAAGCAGACGTTAGTGATTTGGCACACTCACTGTTTTGGAATGCAGGGCAGTCTTCACATTGGCATGCCTTGATCAGTGGGTGACTGCATACTTTTTCGTCTTCTCTTTCTTCTCCTCGGCAATGTGTATTTTGTTGGGTTTTTTTTAAATATTGTTATTGTTTTCCACTCTCTCTCCTACTCTTGCGATGTTTTGACGAAATGCATGTTTGCAAACCTTTAATCGCTTTTTGGACGGGTCTTGGAACAGTCGTTGTTGTGATCGATTTGCGTGTCACTGACACACGACACGTTATATCATGAGCAAATGCAATGCAAACACGTACACAACGTTTGCACTCTTGTTTACTTCCCTTGTTTTGGCGTGTGCTCTCATCAACTCAAATGAGTCAGCCCTGCTATTTGTCTTGCTACTACCCTCCCTTGTCTTTTGCCTTTTATATAAAGTATTAGCCAATACTAATATTAAATTAAATTGTTGTTTTTTTTCCGTTCCTGTTTTCTTTTCCTTTATTTTCACTTTTCTTTTCTTTTGGTGTCATCGCACAGTGAAATAAAGTTATTTAAAGTCGAAATGACGAAATCGTCTCAGTCTACATCTAGTGTGTACTACTAACTCTTTCTATTCATTGTTTTGTAAGCTAAAAGTGAATGTAACATCCTGATTATAACATCCTTACTAATCATCCCACCTACCAAATTAAAAATGCATGTACAAAATGACAGTTTTTATGAACATTTCAGTCTCTCCTATTTTTCTGTTTTGCCACCTATTTGACGTTGGTACTCTTGTGTTTATTCACGTTTATTCATTTGCTGTCTCAACATGCATTTTCATAACGATAACCATACAGACAACACACAAACAAACAAACAAAGAAAAAAGCTGCTTTTAATTTGGGTGCATTTCATCATTGTATGTTATAATATATTGGTTTGCAACCGTGCCACGTACAGAGCGTGAGGTTGACGTTATTACGAAAAGCTCTGTTTTTTCATTCAAATGGGCTATCGGCTGGGTTTTCTTTTTTCCATAACTAAAGACTAAAGTAATGTTTTGTTCAGCAATACGTCACATGAAAAGGGGCTAGCACCCTGGATGAATAGGCGCCCCAGACCATGGCTTGCCAACTCCACTGGAGAGACCATGGAAATCCCCAATACACAGTGATATGGTTATCATTTATTTGATTTCTGAACGTGGTACGCCTATGTAGGTCACAGTTTCTTTTACATGTATTATGATATCGTCGTGCCTAGGTGTTAAGTGTTAAATAATGCTATGGAAATGCTCTCTCTCTCTCTCTCTCTCTCTCTCTCTCTCTCTCTCTCTCTCTCTCTCTCCTTTTTTTCTGGCTCTCTCAATCGCTCCTTTCTGTGCATGTCCCCCCTGTGCGACTTCTTTCACAGCATGTAAAACTCTTCACAATAATAATGTAAGCGAGACCAGTGATAGTAATGCTAGACCTACAGGCACAGTATTACTACTTCAAGCAGTACTACTAGCCTACTGGTGGTAGCTTCGACTGTTTTAGGTTGGGTTTTTGTGTTCCAACCACTGACCGCGCATTATAATAATCTTTCGACCAGGAGACACCAGGTATGTATTTCCAAACACGCGGGCACATTTCTGACTAAAATGCAACTTATCCGAGCCGGCCTAAAAAATCCGACCAAAACCCGACTTTCCCGACTTCCTTCTATTACTTATCAGACACCCTGATTGACCACTTCGCCGATCTCCTCATCACTTGTCCGCGTGCCAAGTCAGGGAATTTAAAAAGTCGTAATCAAAAACGGAAATAACAAAACGAAATTTCGGAAAATTATTATTTTGCCGGGATAGGAGTTGAGACCGGATTCTCACGGTTCTGTTAGTGGATTGCGCATGCCCAGTTCCACCGTCGTTGTTCGTACTTTGTAAGGTTTGCGTTTTCCGTTAATTATTTTTTCGCCGTGTCCGTAATTTCCCGTACGGCTGCACTATGACTGACGGAGAGCCCTGGCGGACTTACGGAACTTTTTCTTGCGATTTTTTTTTTTACTGATATTCCGTAAATTTACGGAAAATTGGCATCACTGATAAAATGACTGCTGCTGTAGATAATGCATTAGACATACCTGGTTTGTTTCAAATTTCCAAAGGCAATCATAATTACCAAAAAGAAAAAAGTCCACATGTCTATAAATCTAGCCATTTGCATGAAAAAATGAAGGCATGGCTGAGAGAGAGAAGCTAACATTTTGACTCAAGTTAACCGCTGATTTCTCCTCTACAAATGATAATAGGTCTATAAAACAATTGGTTCTTGAAAGCAGATAGACTTAAGAATTCATAATAAGATGACATAGCAACAAAGAAAGTGTAAAACACAAAGAAAGTGTAAAACAGAGGCTAAACAAAAGGTTTTGATAGCTAACACATTAATATTTCTTGAATCTGATTGGCTGTTTTACAGTGAACTTAAAGATCAATTTAAATCATAAACCATAAAAGGAGGAAGGAAAATTTTATTTATAGAAGGTCGGGGTCTACCCCCTAAATTTAGGGCTGAGGTGCTTCCCGCTCAAAGAAGCTTGCACTAAATATAGGGCCATGGCGTTTCCCGCTATAACAGCAGCATGCACTAAATGGCATATTTTTTTCTTGGAATAGACAGGAAGGAAGGAACAAGTATAATTATTTCGTACCATTATCAATCTAAGACAGAATTCTGAAAATGGAGTCAATACAACGTATATGAAAAAGTGATCTATTTGTAACCATACTGTCAACATCTTAGTAGTTTTATTCAATTGAAATTAAGCATTTAACGTCCAGTCAGTTTAGGGTGAATAAAAAAGGAATTTTCATGAAAAAAGTTGAAAGTACTAGTAGCACTCACTTGCTCTTATAATACCATGTGGGAATGATGTATCATGAAAGAAAAAAATCTTGAGGAAACCTGTCTGTAAACTTGGGAAGTGTTGAGATATAATGTATTGCCAATAACATGTATCAAAGATGAGTCTAAAATAGCTGGATCTAAATTGTGAGATCTCTGGTGCATCTTCCACTCAGATTCAGCTTTTACCAAAATGGAGGAAAATAACCACACAAAGCTCGAATACTTACTTTTGCCCAAAAAGGGAGGAGAGTAAAACAATGGTTATCAAACTCTCCAGGGTGTTGGGCAGCATTTCAAAATGGAAAAGGAATGAAAAAGTAGGAAAAAAAAGTAAGCTCCAATAAAAGGAAAAAGGAGTGATAAAACTTACCTTAGCACTAGTGATGGTACCAAACTGAGAGAACTCCTTGCGCAGACGTTCGTCATCAACAATATCATCCAAGTTCTTCACATACAAATTAACACCCTGGAAGCGGTTTATGCGATCCATTTTGATTTTCTCAAATCGTTCTTTGAGTTCTGCTTGGCGTTCAGCCTTCTTTTGCGCACGTCCACAGTAAAGAACTTTCCCACTATTATCATTACCGTCCATAGCCTTAACAGCCTGAAGAAAGAAGAGGAAAGTCCATTTAAGGCCACAATATAAAGAAATGAGCATATCGTAGCATATTCAACCATGATTAAAAGTGATGCAGATTGAAGACAAAGGATATAATAGACTGTCCATAGAATGAGAACCAAACACTTGTTGACATCATTGAGACAATTTCCACTTTTCCATTCGAAAAGTTCTACTCTCATCAATAAAGCGTGTTACTTTTTGTGGGCAGTAACCCTGTCTTCATTGGAGTCTAGAATGTAGCTGCTGTAATTTTGTTTGTGCCATTAGGGACCCTCCCCCTCTAAACAGGGCATTTACAAGGAGCTGAACCCCTGAAAAACTTTGCCATTTGCACTCTTTAGCCATAAAAAGAGATTGCTGTAGGACCATAAGACCTATTTCCTGATCAATTTGGAGGACAGGAAACATTCTCCCATTGTTAATGGAAAGAGAAATTGTAAAGGTTGTTCAGAATTGGGGGCCTTAGTAGCAAATCTTTAATAAAAAAAAAGCCCACTGAATTTTTTGTTGAAAATTTTCATGGACAAGTTTTGCCGTCGGGTTTAAGAAAGTATGTATAGAATGAAAGACGAATGGAATAATAAAGAAAAGGTATCAAATGCTTATAAAATAGACCAGAGGTCCGGAAAAATTCACCCTCAGGGCGCAGTTGCATGAGACCCAAGACCTCCTGTCAGCTAAATTCCTAACTGCAAGCTAAAATTACAGTTGCAGTAATGTATTCAGAGCTGTACTCGTCCCCGATATAGACTTGGGTCTGTGCTATTGGTTAATATTGCAACAATTGAAAGCTTTTTTGAGTTGATACAGTAATATTCAATACCTTGCCACTAGGCTGGCAAAGAAAAACAACAAGAAGGGATAAAATGTAGATCGGTCTGTAGTGTGCCCTTCTCATAACAGCCCAATTCAAATATATACAAGCAAAAACTCACCTTTTCTGCATCTTCCGGTTCCTCAAAACTGACGAAGCCAAAACCTCTAGACTTTTTGTTGTTGTTATCACACATGATCTGCAAAAATAAAAATGTAATAAAAACAAGATCAAATCAGATCTGATAATCTGTGCTTTTATCAACATAAAAATTCAGTGATACAGTAAGAAATGGCTAAAATAGAAAAAAACACACCCCAAAACATCAACTCAAATACATATAATGATACAGAGAGACTTTTAACACTCTACCTTTACAGACCTGCCAACCTTTGGAAAACGGAATCAGGGATACCTAACCGAAGGTTCCGCGTGACGACGGCTATCACCTGGTCTTGCGCAACAAGTATCAAACTACAATCTCTTTCTTAACTTAATCGAAAGATGGGTATATAATGCATTTAAATAATAAAACAAGAATAATCATACAAACAGAAAGACTTAGTTATGAAGCTATTTAAAGTCATTGAAGAGGGGTGCAGCAGTTCCATGGATAGTCCTAAGGAGAGATGAAGCAGAAAATTAAGGAGAGATGAAGCAAACAATGGAATTAAAAAATCATACTCACATAAAATTCTATGTACACTATTTACAACTGAAGGGGCTGGGTAGAGGTCATAAGAGGTGTATTCCTTACGGTAGCGACATAAACAACGTTTCTTTTTCATCGGAGGCTCCCCAGAACCAGTCAGTCGGCTTTTAAGAAGTTGTAATAACTTTAACACTAGATCTAGATGTAGATCCAGAAGTTGGAAGAGTCCTCCTCCGAATCTAGCAAACGTTTCGAACGAACAAGAAATTTATCCATTGGAGAGATCCAATGTAGAATGAAGAATGAATGAATTTGTCCACTGTTCAAAGAAGCGAGTAGTGAAGAGCGAGGTTCAATCGACATGAGAAACGAAACCACAAAATAAATCACGATTCGATGAGAATAGAAGCGACACATGATACTAGATCTATAATGCGATTACTTCCGTGCGCTCGGCTTTCAAAATGATCAACTTTCAGTTGGCGTGACGGTAAATTGGAACGCATGAATTCCGCAGGAAAGAAAACCGGACTTTGTACTTTGTTTTCCCACATTTTCCCCCCGCATTTTTGAAAAATTGTATTATTATTTCAGATATTGCCGTCCGGGACTGTCCCGGACAATCCGGGACGGTTGGCAGGTCTGCTTTACCCATTCACTACAAGGGCAATGTAGTTACAAACACACAATAAGTACTGATGGCAGGAATATATTATATTTCAGCCAATATTAGCCATCAGGTTTTTTCGTACTTGAAGTGTCGGCATCGAGTTCTTAAGAAAAGTCAAACAAGAACACATTGCTTACCTTAGCACTGATAATTTTCCCGAAAGGTTCAAACATATCTCTAAGCTTGTCATCGTCAACTTCATCTGATAAATTCTTGATATACACATTGTTGAACTTCCTGTGCTTGTCTCCCAACATCATATTACGCTCTTTGCGAGGAATGAAGTTGCCGACAAATCTGTGAAAAAGGGGCATGTGCAGACAACTTAATTTAAGACTCAAAATTCAATTTTGCTTACTTTTACAAAGCAAAATTAGTCAATGGCTGTTAACTTATCTCTCACAATCAGTACTGAAGAAAAAAAAAGAAACAATAAAAATATAATGTAATGTAGGGTGTGCTCAGTAATAGGGGTACATTAAAAAATAGTCAGCGGTGACCATAAGATGAACGCAATAAATTCTGTAAGGAAATTAATACTTTATTTACACAAGCCATATTATGTACCCAGACCTGTAAATGGCCAACCCAAAAAGCGCTTATTTACGGCACCCATGTCATAAAAAGCACATGTTATTTCTTGTAGATGAATAGATTATAACCCTAGCTCCCAGTTTTCAACTTTTCTACAGTACTTAAGACTGATGTAAAAGCGATACAGAGAAAAGGAAAAGCAAGAGAACACCCCCAACCCCCCCCTCTAAGGAAATAAACCAATAACAATACATCTGTTTCATGTAAGATTAGTAAACTTGCAGATGGCCAGCCTGCTGTACAATCTTTAAGCTTGCATACAAACTACTTGCTCACCGCCTGGAAATATGACTGCCATAAATCAAATCTTTCTTAATTTTGAGTTTGTAAAACCTGAGAAAGGTTAAGGGTTGTTGCATTACGTGACAGATTTCATGCAGGCGGCTTTAATAGTTAAACAGGTCATGAAAAGAAAACTCAATAAAATTAAGCGCTAACGCAGCGAAGATATGAATGTTGTCCGATTTCATGAAAACAACTTTATTGACTTACGGCAGTAGTTTTCCCAGGTGGCGAACTATGGCAGATTACTTTAGAACCTTGTGACAATACAGACAACATGAGATTGAGGCATATTAAAAACTGAAGTAACCCAAAGCACATCACTAAGAACTTCATTTTCAGTGTTGTTTCCTGGGTTAACATTCAAATTACTTTTCATGGCGAGACAATGAGTGACAAGAAAGCCAAGAGTTGGACTGAATTTAACAACCAACATTTTCATAGTTTCTTCCAGCTTACCCTGTAGTTGATAATACTCAAACATGAAAACATTTTCTGTTATTTAACATTACAACAATCAACATACACTTTCTTCCCGTTCAACAACATGCCATTGACTTTCTCGATGGATCTGCGTGCAGTCTCTTCTGTCTCAAAATGCACAAAGCCATAGCCCTTTGATCCATGTTCGTCACAAGCAATCTAAAAAGGAAACAAGATTTTAATAAGACAAAATGTAAATGGATATCAAAATTATTACTCAACTCCCCAAAGAAACCAAACAAAAGTCACCCTCCCTCGTACAGTAGACTTACATCCTCAGACCTGCACCTCAGCCATAACATAACAAAAAAAGAGGAACTTTGCGCGGCGTGACTCGAACCCGCCACCACTTAAAAAAAGTGGTATCACCAACACATTTTTCTACCTATAAATATCATAAAATGCTAATTGAGAGTAGTCAATATTTAATGATACAAAAACAAGCATAAGTATTAAAAGAAAAATTACATTCAACACATATTTAGTATTCATATCAATTTCATGACTAAAGAAAGTTACGGAGGTCTATACGTTGAACTACTAAGAAATTATCATTCTAAAAAGCTTTAAACTCTCCTACTATATAAAGTAGATAAATGAACAGTTTTTAAAAAGCCTCAAAACAGTGGATACCAAATTCATCCTAAATATTTCCTCAAATGACAAATTTTATTTTGGCACTTAATAAAATAACAAAAATTTTAGAACTGCTAAGTAGGGAAAAGTGGTTTGCCACTGTGTGCACTTGATTTGGTACTACTGGGTACTTTAGAGAACCATTACACAAAGATCGATATTCGCGAGGTCAGTACTACCCAGTACCCTTGCAAACTAACAATATCTTCGCATAAACAAGGCACAGTAAGGCCCTAACCGCATTAGGACAGGACTGTCCCGGGACAGACCAGTCCCAAGTTTGAAACCTATGAATGAAGTGGAGCGTGACCTACCGCACCTGTCGGGACAGGACATTCTTTTCCCTATGGTAGAAATTCGATCATGGGACGGGACGGGTCTGTCCCGGGACAGTCCTGTCCTAGTGTGGTAGAGGCCTTAAGGTAACCGTACTGTACCAAGAATGTGTCTCTGATTAGTTAACCATCTTGTGTCTATGCCCACACACCGTCATCAGAGACTAGACATCTCTGCCGTCATGTACAGTATAGGGGTCAACTCACGGTCACTGACCTATTCACTTGCCCTTAATATTTGTTCCATTATGATTCACCTAAGGCTCATTCACAGAGACGAGAGACAGACAGACAGAGAGACAGAGAGACACCCACACCTACACAAACTCTCTCTCCCTCTCTCTCCTTGCACATGCTTCTTCCCCGAAATCCGGCACGTTGAAAGATGAAATTAAATTGTAGACTTAGAGATCGAAGTTTTATAGAATCTGGTAGATAATTTGACTGGTCAGGCTTGTAATCTAACTTTAACTCAAGAATACAGAGGGCAGAGACATGAGTGAACCGAAAGAAGCCCTCAGAGCTCGGGTGGAAGTCATGTGACAAAAAATAAGGCCTCCTTTTGGCCTCCTAGACGAAATGAAACTGGAAACAAGGCACAGCAGCTGAAAACGTGAGCCGGGCATACGCATCTGGACAATTTTTGGAAGATTAAATTTCCGATCCGCGCGGACTTATTTTTTCAGCGGAAATCAATTGATCGAGCTAAATCGGCGGAATTCCTCGTTTCAGCAGAAAAGGTGCAGGTCTGCATCCTCATCATTACTCTGCTACTGCTCCATGAGACATGACGCCTCTGGAGGAAACATTTCAAATAATCCACTCTTCATTCAGTCTCCAAGGAATGACACCCCAACTGGCAACCTGCCACATATAAGCCTAGTGTTTATCCACTAGACCACTGCATTCATAACCCACTCTATTAAGTGGTGGGTGAATCTGTCCACGTAGCTGTACAAGGGAATACAATGAATGATTTATAAGCCATCTGACATACACTCAAATGCACCAGTTGAATAACTGACTATAAAGCATTATCTTTCTACTGTGCAAAACATCACCACATATATAAATATATGATTTCGCTGTAGAAAAGTAAATTGAACAAAGCTTTGAATAAACGTCATATTTATCACTATTTTTTTGCTATTAAATTAGTGTGGAGCCTGTGCTTTGACTGATGCTGTTGAATGCCTTTGTATTATTCCTAGCGACCACGCATTTTTTTAAAAATAGGTCCCAGCTGA
>JAUEKT010288919.1:0-11435 GCA_031762655.1 Doris verrucosa | reverse complement strand
TCCACTGGTTTTCAAGTGGAGGCACGGTGGCTGAGTGACTAGAGCGTCCGACTGATAACTGAGACGTTCGAATCCCAGCTGTGCCCATCGTATACCATCCTTGAGCAAGAAAATTCACTCCTAACTCCTATTGCTCCACTCAACTCAGGTGTAAATGAGTACCAGCCCAGGCTGGGGAGTAATACCTACGATAGACTAGCGGCCTGTCTAGGGGATGATCTTGTATCATCTGTTCCGTTTATCCTACAGAAACCAGGATAAGCTTCGGCACTTTGGGTCCGTCAAGGCCTTTTTTACCTGTTCTCAAGTAGGATATCGAATTAAGAGGTGTCAGGCACATATAAGGGCATCAAGTATTCATAACGGAAATTGACACAAATACATCACAAAGAAAACCTAAAGACTTTGTATTGTATGTCTGCTTTTATTATTCCTTGTGTCCAATTATTACACAAAGACAAAGTAAACAATAAACTGGAGAATTGCAAAAAAATAAAAATAAATATATAAAACAAACAAGAAAAAGAAAAGAAAAAAAAAACAAAAAGAAAAAAACAAAACAAACCCTTTTCTATCACTACTTTGAAAAAAGCACACAAACAATTTTAACATAGCTCAAATCAGAAAAGATCATGATGACGATATATTTTTTATAAATCATTATTCTATGATGTTATACAGTGTACTGTTATTATTGCCTATAATACCGGTAATCGACATGATGATTCAGTGTAATACACCTTTTCATGTTTCATACAATGCATCTGTGTAATAATAAGACTAATAATTTTTAAAAATGAGACTTTGGGAAAACGATTCCTGTTCTTCTTGGGCACTACCTACCAGAATGGACTACTATTATTAACTAGACCTATATACTACCGTATTATCACTCTTAACCCTACTGCCTAGAATGAAAATGAAAGAAAGTACATAAAAAAACTCTTAATCTTAATTCACATTTCATTTATTCCATATCAAATGTTGAAATGGTCTTATTTTCAAAAATGACATTGAAACATTTATTGTACTCCAATAAAATTATTGACACCAGGATAATGAAAAGTAAAGAGTCATCATAACGTTGAACTCGTGATGAATCCATAAAAGTAAAACACCATAATTAATTACATTGTAGAATTAAGTGAGAGGATGAGGGGGAGGAGGGGGGAGGCGGGGGGCCGGGCACAAAGTCGCAAGACTTCCATGAGGACAAAAATCACAGCATTGAGAATAAATATATCAATGTATTTACACTTGTAATTAATTACATGCGTGCTGAAATGTTACATGAAACAAAATGCACACACACAACCAACATAACACCAACATCATGACTACCGGTAATTGAAATAAGGAGAACAACAAAGAGATTAAAAAAAAGATTAATCCTACTATAATAATATAATGTATTATATATGCAATGTACTAATTCACACCTACTTCTAATGCTTTAATGAGGCTCATCTACTTCATTACTTCTTCCTTTAATGCTCTCGGCCAACAAAACATGAAAAAAAAAAAAGTTGCTTTCCATTAAAAAATGGCTTTATTAAAACGGAAAAGTCGTGAAAATGAATATAATGGAAAAGCAAAGGGGTAGATGAGTCAATTATGAGGACGTACAATTCATGAAAGTTCTGATCATAGAATTCAAAGGTTCAGATCAAAGTGAAATACAACAGGACACATTCATCACAATCAGCCTCAGATGAATGTAGCCGTCCAAAGGCAAAGTAGCATATATATCAGGTATATACACCCAATTTTGACGAATTTGTCTCATGAAGATTGACTGAAATTTACCGTCTTTAAAATACCGCGGAAAATGCGGTGATCTTATACAGCTATGTCATATCATTCATCATATTGGTGATATATATGATTCTAGATTTTTCAAATATTCGCAAAATACATCCACGTGAGGAGATAGGTTTAAGATTTTTCTAGATAGATGTAGCACAAATATTATTAGACAGAATTAATTTATTATACAAAGAGTAGGAAATTAATACTAAAAATGCTTCAAATTCAAATACTTTTAAAATGTTGGATAAAGAACTAATTGACCTCCGTTATGACTATGATTGAATAATGAGAACATTAGTTCTTCTTACCTATCTTCTCCAGGGCAATCAAAAGTGCATACTAACCTATCACGTTCTTATTAAGATACTGTATTGCATTGTATTGTAAAAGCGACTGAGAAAAATTCCCATCATTTCCAAAATTCAAGGCCTCCTTCTTTGACTAACAATAATTACTTCGAGGAATTGAAAACATAAAAATGAGAAATTTTACATCAAATGGAAGAATCAAATTATCATTATTATCAGATAAAAAATGTATAAAGTCGTGTTTTTATTTCCCAGATGAGGGCTGAACAATACATGTTCATAATTAATTTCAAATGCCTTTCAATTGCCTATTTTAAATCGTCGTCTTTTATTGTGCTTTCCATCAAATTTTAAAAACATGTATCTTACTGTGCAGCGCCTAGAGCTTGTTGTCCCAAATGAGTGTGTGCACTATAGAAATGTACATTATTTTTATCATTTTTATTATAATTCCCAAATAAACTCAAAACTGCATCTAATAGGCAGACATGATGCTCATGCATGATGCGCACATGGCTGGCTTCATGTCAACCATCCCCACCCACTGCATGCCAAGCACCCATTCCCTTTCATCCAAATCCAAACACCCGGTCAATGAGCAATTTTAAATGGAGAACGCGAAATTGCGGAACAAACGGCTGTTTCGAGTAATGATTCCGCGAATTCAGAATGATTGATCATAGGATTTAGGAAACTCTAAAAATCGCCTTTGGATTTGCAGATTATGCACTAAGCTGTAACTTGCGTGATATGCCAATGTTTCATGCCTAAAATGCCTATCTATTTGTTTTGGAGATACTTGTCATGTGATGAAAAGGGTACGTAAACAAAGCCCAATGAAGCCATACGATATCAAATCTTAAATTATTGGCTCGTATACAATACAATAGGGGCCTATATGCCGCTTTGCCTTTGCGAGGCAGGTTTGTTCGGACAACGGGTTGAGGTTCAGCACTCGGTGAAAGTCAGAGTAAAAGTCAGAGAAGCACCATAATAATAAGAAGACGATCATAAAATAATGATAAAATTGTTCTCTCAATCTTGTTGTCCATCCACATTTTTTATGTTTCATGCAATTGAAAATGAAAAGTGACTGTTATATAATATCTATATATAATCAATTACAATGACAAATTAGTCATTCGCAATAGATTTATAATGTATTTTTCCAAAACAACTCGAAATCTAAATTGTAAATATAAAATGAATGAAAACTTGATTCTGAGTCAATTGTATTTTGAACTACATTGACCCAATAGATGAAGTACGGTCGTAGTACATGATGTGAAACCCAAATTATCTTTTCCCTATGAATGCAACTGTTTATCAAGCTGTTTTTAAAATAAAAGATCAATAGCCAATCATCAAATGCTGTCGTTTATTTATATGTAGGCTCCATATAGCAGAACTCCTCCATAACCATATCGTTACAATAATAGTAATATTATAGTGATGCAAATCAAAATTAGCATAAATCCTTCTTACATTGTAAGTTAATAAAATGACCATTAAATGACAGTAAGTTGAGTAAGACATGCATTACAAATACACTTTGAGGTCATATTAATAATTAAATAGTTTGAATTCTCTTCTTATACTCAAACTCATTACAAATCAAACAAATAAATGGAACATGTGAAATTAGAATGGTGTCTTTGCATGTAGCTGCGTATCAATTTTGAATGAAACTCATCTTCAGAGCAAGTTCCTAGAGAAATTACTTTGAAAAATGGAAATAAGAATGTGATTTGTTCGTCTCAAATGAAATGCATCCTGTCAACATGACTAACGTGAACGAGTCAAGTAAGATGAAGAATAAGAAGAAAGAGGAGGAAGAGGAGGAGGGAGGAGGAAGAGGAGGGAGGAGGAAGAGGAGGAGGAGGAGGAAGAGGGAAGAGGAGGAGGAAAAGAAGGGTGGGGGAAGAGGCGAAGATGAAGAAAAACAAGAACAAGAACAAGGACAAGGAGAAGAAGGAGAAGAACAAGGAGAAGATTGTCCACTCGCCTTTTTGAAATACGCCCAAATTAACGCTCACTATCATGGTGGATAAAGAACAAACAACATGACAAAAAAACAAAACAAAAAAAAACAAGTCATAAGAGCTACCAGCCAGGATCCCCAAAACCACACACAGAAGTCAGAGAAGAAACCAACAAAATGCATGCACACTTAATAACATCAGCGACGGGACGTATGAAGAGGAGAGGAAGTCGGACAAAAGGCAAAAAGCACCAGGAGAAAAACGAAAAGGTGAAAACCGAGACCATGAGTGGAGAGGATGTAAGTAAAGAAGGTCGAACCTTATCATAAACAATATTATTATCGTTATTAATATTAAATACAATGCTAAAAAAAATCTGACACGTGAATGTGTATCAGTTAAAAAAGTGTAAAGAAAAAAAAAATGGAATAAAATGAAACAGCCAGGACCAGCTTATAATCTTATTATATGGCAGAGTGCTGGCGCATGGTCAGTCAGAGATGAAAATAGCACCAGTAATCCCTTACTACTGTACTGTACCGTCAAAGTGAAAGGAAATTTGCAGCCAAGAGATTTTAATTTTACAACTGCTTTTCTACCTTTTCATTCATCATACAGTCAACATGCTTTGACGTTTTATAATGATATTAATAGACCTACACAGCTATCGCTGTGCTTAACAACAGACAGAATTATTTATCATTTCACAATGAAGTGCATTAGCTTAAAGTTAAATTTAAAGGAAATCACAAAGCACATGCACACATATTCATATACTCCTCAAAAAAAGTTAAGTAGCCTACCAGATGCATAACCATGTGCCAAATAGTAACTAAAACATCCTTGGCTCATGTTGTTCATGGCGCACGTGTGAACAAAACTGCTGTCACAGCACTCGATGCCAACCTTTCATGCAATGTGAAAGTGATTACAAGTTTTTTCCAAATTGTCTAAACTAGGTGTCTAGTTTTGCCGGTGATGCTTAACCTTTTTTGAAGAGTATAAGTAAATATAATATAGTAGATTCTGCTTGAGTGCACGATGGGCAAGAGTCCGCTGTCATGTTCTGGCAGAATTTTTTCTTTACAATTCTCTGGCCCCATGCACCAACCTGATAACCCACATTTTCCTTAACCTGACTACTACTATACATACCGAGTTACCGATTTTCCGGTATTTGGGTTAGCATGTGGAAAGTATCTAAACTAAATATATAAATATATATATATGTGCGGTACAAGGGTGAGTAGACTGGCACATAAAGGTTTAATGATAGTGTTAGATGAAAGGTAGGCTTATTTTCTGTAATCTCTCCAAGTTTCATCCAATTCTAATCACTGATTTGGATAAAACTTACATTTTGCTAACCCATATTATAATATTTTACTCCTTTTGCCCAGGACGGCAGGCAGGAAAGGGGTGTGGGGGGGTGGCCAGCAAGGTTCATGGAGTCAGGTCTGGTAGGGTTAAAACAAGATAATGTGATGAATAAGAACCTGATGTCTTCTTTCATCAACACGAATTAAATAGAAGCAATTCAAAAACTTTTAGTGGTTAGATTTAAATTATATCGTTCTAATTTTTCCGCCATGACAAGTGAAACTTAATAGTTTGTGTATGAAACCGCACAAAAGTTGACTAAAAAGTTAGTCACCAGTATGTTTGAAAACCCTTTTGCTGTAGTTCCATCAAATGAACCTTTCTGTTATCCAATTAATATTTCTAGTTAACCTGTATTATATATATATATATATATATATATTCATAATGTAATTTATAATGTTTTTGATGGTTTCATTAAAACCTGTTCATTTTGTGAACAGTCACCGTTTCATGTATTTTTCTACGTTCAATCTCTGTGCAGGTTATCAGGTTTACCTTACATATGGAGCCACAGAATTGTATACATCATGCATATTATAAGCACAGCCTCCATAAAAGCATGCTTTGACCCTCTTCCGAACACTGTGCTCTTAACCAGAATCTACCGTAAACCCCAACTGCAATTGGATTGCTATCATCATGCATACGATTATAAATATGAAATAAAAAGTAAATACTTCACATATTGTGACTTAATCCATACTACAAAAATAAAAGAATCAAATGCTATCATCTTGCACCTACAGTATATGGAATAAAAATTAAATACTTTACGCATTGTGAATTCATGCACACTGCGGTACCAAAAAAAAAAAAAAATCAATTGCTATCATCATGCGCCTACAGTATATGGAATAAAAATTAAATAGGCTACTTTACGCATCCACACTACCAACAAAAAAAAAATCAATCAAAAAACAAAAAACAAGCGAGCAATCATCAAACAAAAGTCACTACGTATTTTAAATGTTTCATCAAAACTAAAATCTACGAACATAAAAGAACTATCTAAAATCCTTCAATTAAATAATATCAATCAATCTTATCATGCATTTCTTTTCCTTTTTATCTAAAAGAAAAAAAAAGCGTCGGCGAATATCACTCCCTGACAGTTGAATGGAGGTATGATATAGAATGCATGCATAATAATATATTATTCCTCAATCAATTATCAGCAAAATGGGAAACAAATCATTCAAGCAAACTAAATAACATACATGACTTCAATTCATTCAATTCCTACGATTACACTGGAGAATCCAGTTTTGTGGAGCCCGCAATAGATCGAAATTGCTTTCAGACTTTGTGTTGTGATGAGCAAAAATCGCCACAAATCACATTTAATTTATTTCCCTCATTACTTATTATTGTCATTCTGCAACCTTTTTCGCCTTACTAAGAGTCTTTCACTTTCAATATTTAGAACAAAGAGTCTTTCAGTATTTAAAACTAAGAGTCTTTCAGTATCTAAAACTATGAGTCTTTCAGTATTTAGTATTTAGTAAGACTTTGGGAGTTTTTCAGTATTTAGTATAACTTTGGCCAAAACGGGTGATGTAACGATGACATGACAATCCCGGAAAGGGACTCTATTGCATATCAGATAGACAAGAGTTCTAACTCTGAAAAATAACTCCTTTTTTATACAATGGAAGAAACATTGTTTGTCATATTGGGAGTGATTAAAGTTAAAAACAAACAACTTTGAAGGCTTTGTTCGATAAATCAACCACCATTCACGGTCTCATCATTCACTTCTTTCACTCAGTCAGGGGCAGAAAGGGACATGCAGAGAAGTGAATGCATACATATCTATAGAAAGCCTGTCTAGCATTAGGTAGGCCTAGTTCTAAGGCCAGGAAGGTCTAGTCTGCTCATGGTGAAGAGGTGGAAGGATAGGAACAGACCAATCATTCATTGATGTATGGTATGATAGTATAGGCATACCCAATGAAAAGCGGTAGATAACTCATGAAAATTACAGTAACTCGCAACTTGGCGGCTAAATTGCCTCCCCTGCCTATCTTACCTTTTATGAAAAGGAATTTGGTTATAATGGTGATTTAGGAATAGCACCAATGATCCTCCACAAAGTAAAGACATCCAGTTTATCGCAAATCTCTCTTACCACCAGAGCTAGAGACCAAAAAAGCCAATAATATGATGTAAACATACCTATTCCCGTGCCACAATTCCACCAACAAGTTGACACCCACTCCAAACCAAGAGGGGCCAGACCAGTTTAAGAAACATTGCCAAAACCAGAGAACTGTGACAGACAGTAGGAGGCCATGAACTTGTAATGTAATTCAAAGGGAAGCGATGTATACGAAGACCCTTACTAAATACTAAATAACTCACTCATCACCTACCCGAATTCGACTGTACTGAGTACTACTAAAGTAATAAATGTTACGAATACTGTTAACAATTAGTGACTTGCAGTTGCAGTCTTTTAAAAATAAAACTGTGTTCTTGATAGCATGTTCAGTGACAGTAACACACAGGTGATCCATGAGGAAACATGAAAAGGAAAAGTGAGAAGAAAAAAAAAATAACAAGGGAAGAAAACAAGTGGAGTCTATCAGAGAGAGGGCCTGCGGAAGCGACTTTCCACTCTGGTGGCGGAGAGAAAATGAAAAAGATCTTCATTCGTACATGTAGTTATGAGAAAAATAACCTTCCAATCCATACACCTACATAGGAACAAGCCCAATACCCAAAACTTGTAGGCTGGTCGTTGTTGTAATGGAGGTAAATAAAATCACTTTGAGATTATTTTTGGTGCCAACAACCATCCTACAAGTTGAATGGACGTCAGGCTTGTTGTTAGTATGATTAGATGTACGTTTAGATTTTACTCCATTTCAAGTGGAATTGTTCATGTCTTACTGTAGACCATTAAAAAAAAAGACATTATTATATTACACAAAAGTTTCACAAAAATATACATAAAATAGACTGAACAAAATTACAACGTGTAGACATCTTCTTACTAAATTAGCAAAATAAGAAGCATTGATATCCAAATTACAACACACCGAATAAATTTAAGACATATCTGTATACACAAAGGTCGGTCATAAATATTTCATGTCACAAGATGAAAAAGAGTCAACATGCACCATTCTTTGTACAATTATATTTACAGTATTTTATATTCTTTTGAAAAGTAAAAATAAAATGTGAATGTAGCAAAATACATGTTTCCTTAATGTAAATCTCATCAACTTTCAATGCATTGGACAATTCATCAACTTTCAATGCATTGGACAAATCATCAATTTTCAATGCATTGATAATCATCTACATTAGACAATTCATCAATTTTCAATGCATTGGACAATTTATCAATTTTAATGCATTGGACAATTCATCAACTTTCGGTACATTGGACAATTCATCAACTTTCAGTATATTGGACAAAGATTCATCAACTTTCAATACATTGGATAATTCATCAACTTTCAGTACCCATTGGACAAAGATTCATCAACTTTCAATGCATTGGAAAAACCATCAACTTTCAATGCATTGGACAATTCATCAACTTTCAATACATTGGACAATTCATCAATTTTCAGTACATTGGACAAAGATTCATCAACTTTCAATGCATTGGATAATTCATCAACTTTCAATACATTGGACAATTCATCAACTTTCAGTACATTGGACAATTCGTCAACTTTCAATGCATTGGAAAAACCATCAACTTTCAATGCATTGGAAAAACCATCAACTTTCAATGCATTGGAAAAACCATCAACTTTCAATGCATTGGACAAATGTGACAATGACATCCACAGATGCTATTATTTATTAATAACTATGATCATCATGTAAAATATGATGCAAGGACATCAAAAGGACAACTTGTTGTAACAAGTCTATATTGTCTATTGGTTTCAAAATTGCCTTCAGGATAATCATGCTGAGTAAAATTGATTATATACACATCAAACAAGTAAGTTAAGGGAAGTGAAAACAAAAGAGCCATAAACAGGATTATCTCTAACTTTATGTTCCAACAGAAAAGGTTTGGGTTCTTGTCATTCGCCTTGTGAGAATTTCAATGAGTTTATTTAGAGAAAATAATACTGATACCTTCACCATGTTATTCACAGCACAGGTCAAAATCAATAAGTAACAACAATGAAGTTGGGATGTCATAACATACGATGAAAATTTATTTTAAAAAAAAAACAATACGCCTTTTGTGCTGAATCAAAGAAGACAATTCAACTCCAATCTGTTAGGGCTAGGGCTACTAGGTTCTTTTTAAATTATCAAGAGAAGCACGGAATTCACCAATTCAAATTTCTGATAAAACAGTGAAACCGACGGAAATGAAGTTGAGTTTATGATCAAATTAATTGGAAAGTATCTGAAAAAGAAGAAAATGACTCTTTGAAATGAGAGTTCCAATCTCCCTTTTACCTATTCAAGGTTAGGTAAATTAATTATTATTGTGGATGTCCTTACCTTAAAAGATTTATAACAATTTACAATAAACTTTGAAAAAGGAGAAACTGTTTTACCATCTATATGATTCAAGACAAATGTGTACCATTTTTCTTTGCAAATATTGAGGGTCGATGATAAGACGGAAAAAAACGAGAGATTCATATTTTATGTTAAGACATGATATAAAAAACCCATATAAATCTTTATTCTGTTTTTTTACATGAACATGCAAATATGACAATGGCTCCACACTATTTGCCAGGCAGTTTTGGTTCTCATGACTAAAGAGGGCAGTGTATGTTTCCACATTGTTTTAAAATGGAGATTGACATTTCCATGACAAAAAATATTTTTAAAATATAAAACGAAGATTTGTTTGTGTTACTCCTTTAAACATTACTTGCTTTCTTTTAATTGATGTACACTATTTTTGTGACCCTTATTTTGTATCAGTTTGAATTATAATTAGTCATTCGATTATATCTCTAATCCAAAACAAAAATTGTTTTAAAAGAAAAAGAAAACAGCCAAACTGCCGATATAGCATCGGTGAAATAGAATATTTAATGCAAAAAGAAATATGAAATTCAACTAAATTAACCCAGGATGTCAATAAATCCATAAACGAGACCATAAAACTAAAATATTATAAACAAGTAACAAATATAATGAAGAAAACGATGCTCAGTATAGCTGAGTGTAAACTTAGAGCAGGAATTGACTCATTTTCTGGGTTGTTTTTTGTTGTTTTTTTGCCCCATCAGGAAGGGTTTGAATTCTCAACATTCGTATACTTATACTATACAGAAATTGAGAACTGATACACTAGGCACCGATAATAATCAATTTCATGTAAAAAATTGCAAAAAATAATCACTTCAGACTTACACACAAGAAAGTGATTTTAGAGAGCAGTAGTACCGGTACTTGCCGGGAAACAAACTTAACCCAAATTTATTTTCGATACTGATGAAATGGCAGACATCAATTTTTTCGCGAGTTTAAAACTTTGCAATTGCTTCAACAGCGAGACAAAAATGTTGACGTGTTCTGCTGAGAATAAAAGATGCTGATGAAATATCTAATAGGCATATTTATTTTGATTTATATTATTTGCAAATCAACTTAAAGCTTTTTACAGTATAACCAAGGTTGGACTGAATTTCGTTTTAAAGAAAATAACAAAGCAACTTTTAAGGGGAAACAAGAATAATACAAATTCAAATCTTTATAAGCAAAATATGTCAGTAACAAAAAGAATCCAATCGAAGATTCTGAAATTGGCAACACTAAGGGTATGATAAAGCAAGTTAAACCACAAAGAACAGTTGCCAGAACAGAGATAGACAGATGGAAACTGACAGAAGAGAACATTAAGGGAGAGAGTGGCAGAGAGGGAAAGGCAGACAGCAACGACAAACTGACAAAGGAAGAAAGAGAGAGAGAGAGAGAGAGAGAGAGAGAGAGAGAGAGAGAGAGAGAGAGA
>JAUEKT010288808.1:0-11435 GCA_031762655.1 Doris verrucosa | reverse complement strand
GAGAGAGCTTGCCGTGTATAGGATCACCCGTCCCCGTTAATCTTTAGCGACCAATGAAATCGCGCCATGCGATCACGCGCCGGCGGCGTGCTGACCGACTTCATTTCTGGGTCAGCTGGCAAGGCCGCTTCGCAGCGCCTGTTTCGCGTGGTCGATTTTCACAAAACCAAGGTTGATAAAATATTAATTACAAGAAAAGTAAACAAGATACAGTCATAAAATTTTATATATGGAAAGAAGAAACATGGATCTCTTACCTTGTGGACGTGCAACGTTGAACTCCACGTAGTTTTCCATGAAAACGAAAAAACGTAAAAGATTGACGATTTTGACCGACTTCCCGGAGGCGGACGATCACGCACGTTCACATGTGACTAGTTTGACCTCTTTTCTGATTGGTTGCCAAGTTTCATTCACATTCATTCATAAAGTTGTACGTAGTAAGGTTTTAAAAATAGCCACCTCTCACTCGCTCGTGCCCACTTTTGAGCCCCGCTGCAGGGTCTCGTTTTTGCCTCACGCGCGGCGCAGCTATTGGCATTGCTAACTCATATTCTGAGTTATCCAACTATGGAAGAAGAAGAAGAAGAAGAAGAAGATCTAGTAATTATTTCGGAAAATAAATAAGCCTATCTTTTCTAATATCTCTCTCTCACACACCCACACACACATACACACACGCATACTGTGTGAGGCTTGCTCCTATTCAGTATTAGGCCTACTGTAGATACAACAGTAGACGTAGGCCTGTAAGACCTAGGCCAAGTCAACATAAAAATGTTGACCTAGTTCAGTATTGATTTTTTTCGCGAAACCATCCAGTGGAATAATACAGCCCAAAGCATGTTCATTCTAGTACAGGTACATTATTAATTTACTGATACTACTGATGAGTGTGTGTGTGAGAGAGAGAGAGAGAGGGAGGAAGAGAGGGAAATGTAGCACTGGTCACTGGACAATAAACTTCCATAGGGATGATTATGCCGTCATCGATAATAGGTAATAATTTATAGCATAGTAGCAGCATATAATATGATATGCAAGTCAGTATGCAATTCTTAGTAAGTAAAATACCCTCTGTCTGGGACTGTAAATGAGAGAGAGAGAGAGAGAGAAATATCGGCATTCTACACAATATAACAGAGTGTGTTTGTTTCCGTGTGTGTGTGTATGAGAGTGAGAGAGAGAAGGGGAGAGAGAGACAGAGAGAGAGAGAGAGGTGCCGGCAATCTAATTAGTAAGTGAATGTGTGTTTGGCTATGCGTTTGTGTTAGATATAAATAAGAGAGAATTACCGTCAACATACATTAGCGAGAAACTAGTCAGCCTACTAGAGTAGAAAGAATGAACTTGTGTGTATTTAATATTATGCTTGGGGGGGGGGGGATGTGAAAGAGTGAGAGACAGACAGACAAACATACACACAGACACACGCACAGACGGACATACACTTACTCTTTGACAGAAGAGGAAATGGTTGGAAGAGGGGGAGAGAAGGAAATAAAAATACAAGCCTTTCCATGAAAGCCCTACAAACAAAAGAACCAGACTGTTTTTTGAGAACAGTGCCACTTTATTTAAAAATAGTGCCAAATGCTATTATGAAACTATCATAGGTTTGACTCTAGTGCCAAAATGAAATTTACTGAGCTGGTAGCTACTTTTTCCATTATTCTTTGTTTTTCACCTTATTTTTTCTATGAAAACCTTTTTTTTGTCTGAGATAGTCATTTTTAAAAGATTTATTATAGTTACAAAGGAAAATGTCCTGTCAGAGATATTGATTGCTCAAGATGTCAGTGGTAAATTAGTATAGCCTTGTGTTGTGGATTTTTATATGAATGTTGTGGAATAAATCTCAGTAAGAGGGTAGGGATGTTTTAAATTTAATTGGCACTTCTGAAGCTTCATTTGTGGAATTATCACATGAATGATGTCCTTTTAGGAGTATTTAATGTTTTAAGATTTACCAACCATTTAAACAGATAATAGATAGCATAATGAGTATTTTCTGGCAGTATGTATGTTCGTATAGCGTTTGGTTCGGGTCGACGAAAAAAATCAGTGGATTTTGTGAAAAGTGAGTGGCAGCCCTGAGTATATCTTTGAACGAATTATTGTGACAAGATTGAAGTTTAAAGGTTAAAATATTACTCGTACTAATTGCTATAAACCAACAGAAACTGCAGATGAGGAGAATGAAGATAGATGCTTTGATATGCTTCAAAGTACTTTTACAAAAAGTTTCTAAGGAAAACAATCTGCAAGTATCAGTGATTCCAGCGCAGATCTAGATCTTCCTAGTTCTAGTTTTGGATTAGGATATAGAATCGCACTGATGTATGTAGGCCTACTAATTTTGAAGCAGATCTACCTTTCTGCACCAATATAGGGTCAACTAATCCCAATTCAGCTCTGGCATGTCATGACAGATGCTTGCCACGCAACACAAGCGAAAACGTCAAAAAAGTCTTTCAAATCTGGCAAAGTGGCCGAATTGGTGATAGTGCTGAATTAGCTTTGGTTGACTCTGCTTGAGATTCATAAACAGCTTTATAATGCAATTGGATTGGTGTAGGGCATCCTTGAGACTAGCTGATCTAGCATGACAAGAGGCTGGCTTAGACTGTACCATTGTAGGGCATCCTTGAGACTAGTTGATCAAGCATGACAAGAGGCTGACTTGGACTGTACCATTGTAGGGCATCCTTGAGACTAGCTGATCAAGCATGACAAGAGGCTGGCTTAGACTGTACCATTGTAGGGCATCCTTGAGACTAGTTGATCTAGCATGACAAGAGGCTGACTTGGACTGTACCATTGTAGGGCATCCTTGAGACTAAATGATCAAGCATGACAAGAGGCTGACTTGGACTGTGCCATTGTCAATCTTTGTGTTTAAATTCTTTTGCATACGATGCCCAATGTGTAAAATGACCAGGTGGAATTATATTACGGTATTTGAAAATGATATAAAAGAAAGGCTCAGTGTGTTTCATGGCATTTGCCTAAAGACATGCCTGTGGTATCTATGCCAAGGGCCAAGCTTGATCCATTGGGAATGAACAGCATAAAGGAACTTTTGGTTAAGGTGTCACTAAACCTTTACTAAGTTAATTTGTGAAAATAAATCTTTCATCCACATAAGACGCAGGACCCTGAATCTATCGTAAAAATGGCTGATAACTTGCTTGAATTTGCCAAAACTTCAAGCCCACACAACTATGCTGTACAGACCGCTTACAAGAAACATTTAAGAGACCAAGCGATTTCAATCTTAAAATTGCTGTCGGCACAGAATCATAAAGTGAAAATGGCTCATCTGACCCCAGCTGTTTGTCAATATAGACATGCAAAAAATGTAGAAGGACTCTATGAAGCTGTTGGAATGCTTATGAATACAGAAATGACTGACCCACAAGATTTCGTGCAAACCATGTCTATATTTTGCTTGCCGGCACTCACTGAACTTGGTCAGACCAAAGAGGATATATATGCTAATATGAAGGTAACTATGCTAATATGAAAGTAACTTTGCTAATATAAAGGTAACTTTTGAGTATTCAAATTCATAATTGAAATCTCTCAATACTTGCCATCTCAAGTTATCTTTGGGGTGTGAGTAATTTTTTGTCTTCCAGCCCATACTGAATTCCCTACTTTTGATGTACAAGAAGCCTGTAAATTGATTCAACAAGTCGGATTCTTTTTTAAGATAGGGAATTGTTGGGCAGGAAGGGGTGCTTTTTTTTTTAAACATTAGGAACATCTTTTTCTTTATCATGACAATGTGTTAAAAAATGCTTTATTAGTAATTTTTCATGACATTGTACTGACATGGTTTTTAGACTCTCAATATTGATTTTCTACTCTTGATTTTCTCTCCAAAATGATTGCCTCTCTCAGGAACATGAACAGAAATGGAATTCCATTTTCCTGATTGAAGATTTTAAACAGGGAAGCTTGGATGAAGCATTAGATAATGGTGAGAATATTGCAGTGTCTGTATGGGATTTTTCATTGAGTTTACCTTTGTATAAATTTCTATATTTTTATACGTATATGTGTGTGCGCATGTGTGTGTTCAGGTATGCTCTTCTGAGATATGACAATTCTTTCTAAGAAGATTTCACTCTCTTGAAATTGAGATATTTTTGTCACACAACCAGTCAGAATGGAGGTGCATGGCTTCATTAAAAGAAACGCTTGAAAAATAGTAGTTATCAAGTAATATTAAAATGTTTACAAATGCTTAGTTTGAACAGAGGTCCCTTTCAAACTTTAGGGGGATAGATTTATCCCTGTTAATTTTAAGATCAAGAATTAGTGACGATGAGCAAATGTTTGACTCTTTCAGGAACTTTTACACCTTCATTGGGGCTGGCAATTTCTTGGTTTCAGTTTCAGTTCATAGCTTATCTACACATAGAGATGGAAAAGACAGAGTATCTTCGTTTTTGTCTCTATGCATCCTCATTGTAAGCAAGTCGCACAATCATCATGGATCTATAATATTGTCCACCTCACCTTTGTATCACTTGGTTACCGATTGCTGAGTACATGCCATGGGTGCAAGAGTGCCGGTTACAGCCGGCATGCCGGCCGACTGGATGTCCGGGAAAGCGGTGGCCAGCTTTTTGTGCTAACTGAAGCCGTCGAAATCTGTCGAAATCTTTCAACCCCATGAATAATGTACGGGACTAAAGCGAAAGTTTTAAATAACGATGTCGCCACCCAGAAAGAAGTGATAGCTGTATTGTTTAGTTTGAACTAGAAGTTAAGGAAAAAGATTTGCATATCTATCTGATATGGTTTCTGGGTATTGCAGGCTTTTTGAGATTAAGTTGCTGGTTATACGTAGACTTCTAGGCTATTTGAGGTCCAGTTGCTTGCACCCATGGTACATGCACTGAAATGTGCCTTTGCAGTCATTTTCCTTTCCACTTTTCATATTATCAACCTGTCTTGGCCATGTACCTTCCCAATCAGCTGGAAAATCGTCTTTCGCCTATGTGTCCGTTTCGGCTTTGTGGCCGTCTTTGCTGCCTCCCGACCATCACATAGCTGGTCACTACTGTATTTATAAAGCAAATGGGAGACTCACACCTAGTGTTTTGTCTAAAATTTTAGCCACCTCAGTTTCCTTTACTTGGCTCATTGGTTTTGCCCTTGACATAAGGAAAGTGACCGTTTTCACTTGATTCACATTGTTGTGATATATTCAACTTTAGGCTATCTCATTGAACAACTTGTTCACTCAGGGTATTTATAATGCAAAAACAATTGTCATCTTCTTGTTGTATTTTAAATCTTGGGGTGGAATGCTCATGTACAAATGAAGCATGTTGTACCTTCGAAATTTATGTATTCTGAATCTACAAATTCAAGGTTAAAATTTGATACCTAATATGACATCTAAAAAGGATTTTGAAAAATTGCCAAAGTTTCAGCTGTCAATAAAATTTTCTGTCATTTTCTGGCGTATATTTTTATTTTCTTTCTCTGGATGCCTGATGTACAAAATGGTCCTTGCTTTACACATTAAATTTGTTTACATTGGCTTCACTGAGAACACGACATGTTTAGCTGTTAAGGTGATTCTCATAATTTGTACTTGATTTTTCCTCAGCCAAGGATAAAGAATTAGATCGAACAGTTCTTGAGGGTCTGGACGGAATGTCTAATTTGCATCTCAAATACCTTCCAGAGCAATGGGAAGTGTGTCTCAAATTCCTGGCCAGAATCATAGAATGCGGCATCCCTGCTGGACGATTTTTGTCTAGTTCCATCTTCACAATCATAGAGCAGGTTGACAGTGATACCGTTAGGAAAGTCCTTGATTTTGCCAAAGAACAGGTGTGGCGGCATTGATTTTGTGTTTTCCTTACGTTAAATTTTGTCATCAGTATGTTCAACGTTAAATTCATTGTTCACAGGTTCAGTCAATTTGACATCATAAGAAAAATGGACACCATGGAAGAAGACAGGAAGTAGAAATCTAAAAGGCCGTTTTATTTTGTGACTTTTTAGAATTAATCCATCAATAAGACTCCTGTCAGACGATAGCCTTGGCAGTTCAATCTATTCAATTTCAATTATAATAGATGCAAAGAAAAATAACATAATTAGCAGAAGAGAACAATGACGGCAGTTAAAGTTCACTTCACTCATACATGTAATCCATAATGACGAGGTAACTGCACACCGCTATCAATCCATTCATACATAATATGCAGACCAGGTTATATAAAATGAAGTATGTGAACATTTAAAGTAGCCAAATACGGTCTTATGCCAGTTCCTTGGCCGCCAGTTTTCCAGCATGCTCAGATATCCGGCCGCAAGCTCAGGGAACAAAATAAATTGCTATGTTTTTCCTATAGAGTCTATCCGGCACATCCACTTTTCCGGCTCTGACATAAAATTTGGGGAAACAAATGAAGTATTTCACAATTTTGCTGGTTATTCAGAGTTCAATTTTTCAAAATTTGTGGCGACAGCAGATTTACACACACCTCGACAGGCAGTCACCAACTGTTATGTTATTTAGGGGGGGTACCTACCTCCAGGTCTTGCCTTGTGGCTTGAAGGGGGCCCCCTTGTCAGCTGGTCGTCTTTACGTCTGTTCGGCTTGAATCCCCTGGCAAGAGTGGCGAGACTTTTTGGTCCCATAAAATGGCTACACTTACTTTATATTATGAAAATTGACACATAGTCAATCCGATTTATGAGTTTGAATCTAACACAGGCACACAGGAAAAGAGAGTCTCACTGTACGATTTCGTTAATTTAAGTGAAGATCAACTGATCTAGATTTCTTTTTTTGAGTATACAACAGTATACAGATTTTATGACTCAGGGGACTTACAGTAGTGTAATAACTGATGTTTGTCACACAATGGAGAATTACACCATAAGCAAGTAATCAGCTTTGATTTGATGAAGGTAGTATGTAACTGAACGTATAGACTTGTTCTTCTTTTGTTTTTCCTCTTATCAATCTGCTTTTCTTATGCTTCAAAAAAACATTAATCAAGCTGTTCTTTTTGTCTGTTTATGTTTATATCACAGAATATTCGGATGCAAAGATGGCCATATAAGAAAAGGCTATTGGCATTGCCAAAGGATGTTCAGATTGTGAGTATAAGGGCCCAACCAGAACCTAGGCTGAATAAGTTACACCCTACTCCCACACTAATGTATTCAGACATAGTTTTTTCAACAGCAGAGATTGCCTGTGGAACAAGGTCTCATTCTCTACAAGAAAACTACCCTCCCTTGTATGTTTCAGAGTGATATCGACAAATTGGCCCTAAGAGAGATATACCAATACTCTAATTAAATTCAGGACACAAAACTTAACGCTAGCTTAGGCCAGATTCATAATCAACCGTTAGTGTTGCTGAATCTTAAATATAGAACTAGAACTAGAATTTGAGTCACATATTAGTTATCATTCATTCCTTTGTAACTTCATTCTTCCATATTTTAACTACATTTTACAGTCTTTCTTCAATATTTTGAAATTCTCTGATAGATGTCTTAGGGAGAAAATGATGACAAAATCAGAGAATAAATTAGTGTATCCAACATTTTTATTAGAAGATGTTAATATGCCTTCATTATTGTTTGCAACAGTATTAACAAACTTTAGTGTTCTTTTAATTTGAAGAGTAGGATAGTGTATTTATGCACACACACAAAAAGTTTTTATCTCACAAGTTGTTTCTTTGTTTAGTTTGTTTTGGTTGATAAAAAGCATGGATGGTTTCAAAATAAAAGTGTGCTTCTATTTTCAAACATTTTAACAGCAATTAAAGCTATTCAAAATGGACATAAGTATACATAAATAAAATTGTTTTATCAGCTTTATAATTTTTCTGAGAGTTGTCTGTAAGAGTAAGATAGGAATTTCAGTTCATTCCAACATTTCTCCATAACTTGCAGAAAACTACAGACTGGAAAAGACAGTATTATATTTTTTTCATTTGTGTGTGTCTGTAGTTTCCTTACTGTAGTTTAGCGTGAAATTGTAGAGAATTTCAACTATTTTCAAAATTAATATAAATGAAATTGATTTCAAGACTTTTTATTGACCTCTTTTTGTTTCCAATTTTATCTTTATGCAGATGGTCAATTCATACATCGATAATCAGGTGAGAGTTTAGAGAAATGGCAGTCGCATAAGCTATGTAGACTTTATGATGATGACTTAAATGTACACACACAGAGAAATCACTGACTTATGACTATTGTAAAACAATGTAAAACAATGTTAATCATTCATCTCACCACAGAGAGCTTGATAAGCAATTAAGTCGTTCAGCTCTGAAGGATTTTAGAAGCAATAGTTATAACCCTAGACTTTTAAAATCATTTTCAAATATTATATCTTTACTTTGAACATTACCAGGGTAATTAAATTTAAGAGTTTGGATTAGATCTTGATCTTAGCAGTAAACTCAAAGCTGGAGGCTTTAAAAATTGAATAAAACATCGAGGCATCTATCAGTTATAATCATGACATTGTATCGCATATTTCATCAGCAGCATTGCTATGGATGATCTTAACTTCTTTTTTAACCTTAAAAAACTTGAGTAGTTTTTCCCATGAAAACTGCTCAGTTGTTCATAAAAAGTACTTCAGTATTTGGCTAATACTTGAGTTTTACAATTTACATTGTTTCCTTCTGCTTTTACATGATCATTGGTACTTCTGATGGTTAGATTTTCAAAGTACTATGAGCTCTGCTATGGTTGGTTATAGGAATTAACTGTCAAAGGGCTAATACTTGTCATTCTCAAAAGGCTGAGTGAGTAAAAAAAAGTGTATGATGATAATTCATGCTCTGAGATTCTACTGTAATCACATTCTGCCAAGAATCATTGTATTATATAGTGCTTAAAGTTTGTGTTGGGCGTGCATCATTTTAATTTTTTTTCCTTAATCAGTTATGTAAACATCTTACAGTGTACTTTAAAATACCTCTGTCTTACAATGAGTTTCATAAAATTGATTAAGATAAGCATTTAAATAATTGAGAAGATAAAGAAGACTAAGGAGGTACAAGAGAAAAAAATCACTCTTTTTCAATTCAAATGTGGGCCAAAATAGTGACATGTTAAGAATACAGTTTTAAAAAGGTACTTACAACTTGGCTATTTCTGGCTCAATTACCTCCAATTGATAAAAGCAGGCTGGATTTTTTCCTAGCATATGCTATTTATTACAAATAATGAGCCTTGTTTATTCACTTTGCCAGTGCCAAGTTTGACATTAAAGGCTATGAAGATGCATACTTATTCATTGTTTTGTTTGTTTTTATTTAAAAAGCTTATGAATGTTGCCTTTTTACCCTATATGCCAATCCTCAGTCCAGTGAAAGATTTAAGTCAAGAAGTCCGTCAATCAGTGAGATGGAAGCAATGTCCTTGGAGGATTTAGAAAAGTGTTCAAAGAAGTTTCGCTTTTATCATTTGGCAAGGATTGTTCTTCTTAGAAAGTACCTTGAACAGAAGGACCTTCCTTCAGCTCAGCAAATCCTGAGGGAACTGGATGTTTCCGGCTTTACGATGCGACGGCTTGAATTGATTTCCCTAATTCCTAAATTAGTTGATTTGGGAGACGTCGATTATGCTCTTTTCTACATGCAAAGTCTCATTGAATCATCTGGAACAAACTATCCTGACGACATAGCTTTAAAGATTGGTCTTGCACTTTTGAAATCAGGAAAAGTACCAGAGGCTTTGACTATGATTCAACGTGCATCTGAAAGTCAAGTTCCTTTAACTTTTCAAAGAGAGAGGACAAGAAGCAGGCTGATAGCAGATATTCTATTGCATGCTCCAAATGTTGAGGATGCCACACCAATTCACAAAACGCTAATGGATACTAAAACCTATCTTTCACAATCAGATAGAAAGAATGTCCATTGGCAGTATGTGAGAAAAGTTTTAGCAAGGTACACCCTATCGTTGTTCGTTTGTACATTAATATCCAAAGGTGTCTGAAATTGGGAGCCAAGCTAGTCAGGAAACCCATCTAATGAGGAAGAAGTCCCAGGGAACGGAATATTTTCTCTTGATTTTACCTTTCTAACCAGGAGAGGTCCCCAGCTAAGTGGGCAAAATATTGACTGACCACTTAAAACATAATCATGGTCATAATAACACAATTCGCGCAAGTCATTTGTGGTACTTTGAGAAAAACAAAAACACAAAAACTGATTTGCTTTAGTCCAAAGTGTGACTTAGACAAACTGGGATTTTTATTTATTTTTTAGAGCAAAAAAGGTATGGAACAATTTAAAACCAAGCTCAGGAACTAAAAGAAATCAGTTCTCGTTGCTAAACATAAAGTAATTCAAAACAGCAAAAGAATGACTTGGGCAATTGTATTATGACTGTGACAATATCATCACAATTTTGTTGCATGGTTATTTCAACTCATTTTTTTTTCCATTTTTTTATCTCAATTTGGTTTCTTCTCAAAGACTTAATTTTAAACTAATACACCTATATACTGATGCTAAGCAGCCTTAATATTGTTCCAATAGAGGAAGTAAGGTTAACGCTAACTATTATAAGCCAGTCACGCTGACCATTGGTTAGACTGACCAAGCATGTATTGGTCAATGAAACATGGCTATCAGTGACGCCTTTCACAGAAAAATTATTTGATTTGACATGGTCGTGTGGCTATAATGCTCCATTGTTCATTCACTTTGTAGTTGTCACCTTGGTAAAAGTTTGTTGGTTTTTAATATAACAAGGTTCCATTTGAATATCCTATAACCATAATTTGAATGACATGATAAAGGGGTTTAAGTACCTCAAAAAGATGAAAGAAAAATAGAATTCTAATGTCCCCAGGTAATCAGTACAGCCCAACATTTCCCAATTAGAGTTTCTACTGTATCACCTTACATCTTAGCAAGATTTTTTTTGGAGTCTCCTGAGAATCAAAACTTCAGTTTGTATTATTCTGATCAGAAGACATTCTAGTCAAAAGTTGTCAAGTTTAAGTATGCATGAAATGCCCTTTGCATAAGCAGATGATGCCGTACCCATGTATTAAGACACAGCGTTTCCAGCCGGCTCACTTAGTTCTACTGGGTTTATGGCCCTGGCCGGAATCGGTCACGGGGTCAACCACCGCTCACGCTACCTGGACAGTAGGTGCGCTCGTGCGATCGTTTTCACATTTTTATGTCCCGCTATAACCCTTAGTTATCACATTCTACACAATGGCATGGGTACTCTGTCACAACAAGTAAAAAAGAGAATAAGAAAACCTTTATAACACTATAAAGTTTATTATAGGCAAGATATATAGAAGGGGCTTCGAAGAAGTTCTATCCCTTTCCTCTCTCTCTCTCTCTCTCTCTCTCTCTCTCTCTCTCTCTCTCTCTCTCTCTCTCTCTCTCTCTCTCTCT
>JAUEKT010288697.1:0-11442 GCA_031762655.1 Doris verrucosa | reverse complement strand
ACTCCACAAAAATGTATGTGTGCATTCATTTAAAGAAATTTGGTGCTTTATGATTGTTATGTGACCTTTTTGGGATCGCTCTTTACATGCGGCAGTATTATTTTTCCCGCGAATTGGGGTCTTGAAAAATTTTTCAAGGAATAGGTCTGTAACAAAGCCTTTTTTTTACTATGATAAACTTATTTTAAAAATTTAACACTGTGTCTGTTTAACACTTTTTTTCATCTCACTCGATATTTCTCAACCCTTTTCTTTTTAAAAAAAATTCTTTTATTAAGATACTTATTTTTAGAATTTAACGCTCTTGTCTCTTTCACACTTTTTTGGCATCTCACTCGATATCTGTCAGCCCTTTTTATTTATTTTTTATTATTTTTAGCCCTTCTCAGCCCCGTTTCAAATTCAAAGCCTTCCCCTTCACTCGGGTCTTTCTTTTTTCCACAGCCGGTCGACTTCTACTTGGTGGACGCTTCGGAGGGCCAGCTCATGGTCAGCGTGTCGTTCCAGTCGGCGCCTTCGAACCTTTACATCTCTGAAGTCAAGGGGTCCCGCTTCTCCCTGTCCCTGGAGCGCATCGTTTACATCAACCCCCAGCGGCCAAACCAGACCGACACCAACTGGATACAGTGAGTGTCTTGATCGGAAAGGGGATGTTAGACGCATGCCATGGTTTTTTTGTATGCATTGAGTTTGATTTCTAGATACATTTAGGGAGCCTAACACAAATGATCAAAATCTTTATTTTCAATGTTTTGAACCAGATTAATGTACGTAAGTGTGACATAGGTCAATGCGAGTTCACTCTTATTGTTGGTTTTGTCCAAAAAATCTGTGGTTGCCATGGAAACAACCGCTATCTTGGAAATTTATGTACGCATTTTTTTCTCTAACATTTTTTTATTTGAAGAGATATATCGAAAATCCTTTTTCAATTTAGCCATGATTGAATTATATTTTGTGGTTGATAACTTTTTAGAAACCTGATATTCATAGGCAGGAAGAGATAGACATATATAGTCGGAGATGAGAAAATTTTTATTTTTTTTTGGTCACACTTTAACTTTAAAGACTTTCAAAAAGAAAATTGTTGTATGAATCCAGAAGATAACATTTCAGCTACAAGTATCAACATGTAATAAAATGCCATGTAAAGTTTGATATATGTGGGAAATGTTTATGAAAATTTTTTTTTACACCCTGCCAAAAACGAATTTTGGAGAAAAATGACTCTTTCCTTTTGTCAGATATACTATTCAAAATGTATTTTTTTTTTTTACCATTTTGCATTCCTCTCAAAGCATTCCCATGAATTTCAGAATAGAGAAAAAAAGCAAGCAACTTTTGAATTGAATTGTTGTTTGAGACTTCCGTGGGCCACCTTAAATGATGAGTGGGTAGGGTAAAAGTAAAGTAAAGGTCCCTCTCTAGGCCTTGACAGACCCATAGCGCAGGAGCTTATCCCGGTTTCACTAGCGTTAAGCGGAACAGATGATACAAAATCATCCCCTGGACAGTACGCTAGTCTATCGCAGGCTTTACTCCCCAGCCCTTGCTGGTACTCAATTACACCTGAGTCGAGTGAAGCAATTAGAGTAAATTTTCTTGCTCAAGGAAAATACAGGATGCCCGCTGCGGGATTCGAACCCGATACCTCTCGGTTACCAGTCCGATGCTCAAACCACTGAGCTACCGTGCCTCCATAACAGTGATGCTAGGCTAACTATAAAGGAATGGAACTTAACATCACTATTATTTTCTGCTATAGCGTTAAATAGTAAAACATCAAAATTACCTACTTATTTATCTATTGTATTCAGTGATACATAAGGCTGATACCGGGGAATGACAAAGATCCCTGTCCTCCGTCTTCTTCTACCCTCTCCCCACATCCAACGTTGCTGCCTCATTTCTCTTTCAACCGTCCCCCTCCATGTTTCCATCGGCCGGCCTTGCCTACTCTGTCCAAGTGGTCTCCACCTCAAGGCAACCTTTTGAGATTGCAGCAGGTTGCATTCTGCTTACATGGCCTAACCATTTCTAATCCTCATTGACAATGACTCTAAGCATGTCGTTTTGAGTAAATCTTAGTTACGTAGCCTGTTGGATCAACACATTCTAAAAATCATTCAAAGACATTAATTTTGAAATACTTTCAGTGATTTTTTTTTTTATTGTCCGTGATTCAGCTCCATATAAAAGAACTACCAGTACATTGCTTCTGGAAGTTCTTAACTTTATTCTTGTAGAAAGTTTTGACGATCTCATCAAAATAAACAAAAAGAAATGATACTAAACATTTCCATTTACAGTAGAATACGCTTAAAACGAAATTCAAGGAAACTTATGGTCTGTTTCAGTTTAAACATATTTGGGATTAAGAGTTGTGTATTGAGCAGGCTATGACATGGGCAGGCTTGGACTGTAGCAAGCAGGGTAGGATAGGAATAATGATTAGGGCCTGAGGACATTGGCCTATTGTAGTAAGAGAGCACTGCAAGCATTGCCATAATATGCCTTGAGGAGGAGAGGGAAGATTAGTGAAGCAGGGACGATAAAAAATGTTACATTTAGACTGATTGAAACAAGGAAAAGCAGTGTTTTGTTTTCGGTTTAGTGATAGTATGGCCGTAAGCGCTTTCGGATTAGTACCATTTTGTGAACAAGAAATCATAAGATTAACAAACAATACTTTGATTTGATTTCGGTTAAGCCATTTTTTCGGTTTGTCCATTTTTGGTTTAAATGCATTCTACTGTATATGTTTCAATGTTTCAGCCAATCATCTTCCAGTCGGAGATGAGCGAAAGACTCTGCCAGCCGGGTGTGGCCGTCGGACTGGCGTGGACCGCCATGGGAGGGGAAATAATGTTTGTGGAAGCCACGCGCATGGCGGGTGAGGGCAAGCTGACCCTGACTGGCCAACTGGGGGACGTGATGAAAGAGTCAGCCTCCCTGGCTCTCAACTGGGTGCGGGCCAGCGCTCGGAAGGTGAGGCGCTATGGTCCCTGTTTGTGTGTGTGTGTGTGTATGTGTGTGTGTGTGTTGTCTTTTTCTCTCTGTGTCCCCCTTTTCGTGTAATTTCTCCCAGGCTTTCCGTCTCTCTGCCTCTGTCTGTCTCTCTGCCTGTCTCCCTCCCTGTCACCTTAAGACTTGTTTAATAATTTTCGTTTCTTCTGTTTCCTTTCCTTTTCTCTATAAACTGCCTCTGACTTCCTTTCAGCGTTCATTTCTGCTCGTCATGGGCGACATTTCTGCCTCAAACTCCAAAGCACTCCCAAGATGTGAACTTGAGAATTTTCACTTGTTGGCATTTTTATTGCAGCATTATCTCATCCTGGGTTTGGGACAAGGCAATGGCTGGGTTGGTTATTGCCGATACTGTCAATATGGTCTCTATTTTTATTTATTTTTATTTGATGGATCCTCTACACAAGTGCTACCTTACAGACTGTATGTCATTTATCCCCACCATAAGGCAATATCATTCTAAAGTCCTTTCTAACTGCTTGGGGAGCATACAGTTTAATTGCCTATTAGGTGCTTCATACGAGCATTCTGATTAAATCTGTCTCTGCCTGTAGCTGGATACTCAATTACACCTGAATGGGGTGAAACATTTGGAGTTATTTTCATGCTCAAGGAAAATTTTGAAACATAAGTGTGAAAGGCTTTATACCAAAACTTAATCATATTGTTAAAGTGCGCATCATCCTAGCTTACGGCTGGCAGGAAGCATCCCTGAAGTCGAATCTGCCGTACCTTGATGACATGACTTGACGTGATATCAACTCTTCTCCCCCTTCCTCTTCCCGTCCTTCCCTCCCTCCCACAGCTCCAGCTGGACCACGAGAAGAGCCTGCTCCAAAGCACCGACATCCACATCCACTTCCCTGCGGGCGCCGTGGGCAAGGACGGGCCCTCCGCTGGCGTCACCATAGCAACTGTGCTCACATCCCTCTTCAGCAACCGCTGCGTGCGCTCTGACACCGCCATGACAGGGGAGATCACTCTCAGGGGACTCGTCTTACCCGTAAGGCCCGCTGATTTTTTCTACATCGTATTTCCTCGTAAAGATAAAAAATACATTGGTGGTCGCCGCTTAAAGGTAGAAGAGCAAAACAAAAATTAAACGATCCTAAAGAAGGCCCCAACTTGGCGAAGCAGTAATACCCATCTCCAAATTTATTCAATCTCAAGAAGGCCATAAAAAAAAAATCTTATAGCCAAAATCTAGCAAAGTTAAACTTCCTTCTAGGCCTTGGCAGACCCAATGAGCCAGAGCTTATCCCGGTTTCTGTTGCGTGAAGTGGAACAGATGATACAAGTAACAAGATCATCCCCTGGATAGGACGCTATTCTATCACAGGTTTTACTCCCCAGCCCAGCGTTTGGAGTAAATTTTCTAACCCCGTACCTCTCGGTCCACAGTCCGATGATTTAACTTGTCAGCAATCATACTTCCAGTAATACTTATCATTACATATAGATAAACTCAAGAAGGCCGTAAAAAAAATCTTATTGCCACAATCTAGAACAAATTCATTAATTCCTCATCTTGCTTGCAATTCCTCAAAGCAGGTGGTCAAGGCAGAAAGTTGTGCATTGTTTTCAAGGTTTTGTCCCTGTTTGTCTGTCCGCTTTTCCAGGTGGGTGGAATCAAGGAGAAAGTCCTGGCCGCGCACAGGGTGGGCATCTTCCGCATTATCCTGCCCCAGCGCAACAAGAAAGATTTGCACGAAATCCCGGAAAACATCAAGGTGAGGCCCTAGTCGTCCTATTTGGTCGTTTATAACACATACTAGCCTAAGCGACATTGAAATTCTTAAAGGTTTGTTGTTTAGAAAACTAGACGTCCTATTTCCTCGTTGATAACACATGCTAGCCTAAGCGACATTGAAATTCTTTAGGGTTTGTTGTTTAGAAAACTAGACGCCCTATTTCCTCGTTGATAACATATGCTAGCCTAAGCGACATTGAAATTCTTTAGAGTTTGTTGTTTAGAAAACTAGACGTCCTATTTCCTTGTTGATAACACATGCTAGCCTAAGCGACATTGAATAAAAAGACGTTTAGGCTAGTGCGTGTCATCGAAGACGATTTGGCTTGCTTTTATTGGTGCTCTTTCATGTTATTTCCAAAAGCAACAAAAAATTTAATTCAAAATCGCAAGAATTCAAAGTTACTCATTGCTCCCCGAACTAAACTCCAGCGTTTTGACGACAAAGTATTCAGCCAATTTTGTTCTCATGTCTGGAACAGACTTTCACCATCAGTAAGACTTGCAAAGAGCAATGAAAGCTTTACCACTTTTCCTGCCATCCATGACTGTAGTCATTGCCAGCAAATATACCTTTTCTTGCAATGGACAACTACAGTCATCCTCTATAGTGACTGTATTTACTGGGGGAGAGGGGGTATTTTTTACCTAACGCCAGTAGGCTAAAAACGAGTTTCCAACTCGAGGCGAATGGTTGATCTGTTGAAGAAACCGTAGTTACGGCAGTTTGATCAATGTTTGATCGTTTTCTTCAAGTCTTTGCAGCTGTTTTAACATGCTGCAATTTTCCTTCACCATGTCTGGTTGGAACATCTTGAGATTTATACAAAATGACAGTGATGATGCGGCAGATCATGAATTTGAGATCAATAGGTCTATCTCCAGATCTAGCTCTAGGTCTAGGGATTCTACTTATAGCGTTGTCAGTGAAATTAGCTTTGGTGGTGATGCATCAGGACGAGAGGGGCACAGCAGGGAACCATCCATTAAAAAATTAAGAACTGATGATTAGAAATGGCGAGTTCTGACGTATGAAAATTGATGATGCTTTTGATGTTATAGAAGACTTGCACCCCCCTTATTTATGTTGCAGTTTGTATCTGTAGGCCTACTGTAAAGAGGGATTTACAAGGTTGTTATGAAAATAAAAATCATTTTTTTATTCATTCAATTTTCATTCAGTTTATTTCAAATCAACACATTTTCACATTGAAATGCATGTATAACAACACACATATACACAACTGATATATATTTATTTTTCTTCTTGCACAAGTTGTTAAGTATCTGAAAACATATAAAAGAAAAATATATGATAATTTCCAATAACATATAACTAATTTACAAAACCACCCTTTATTTTTTTTTATTGATAGTTACAAAACAAAGTGGCCGCAATGGGCACATGACACTCATGACTTTCATGAGTCAGTAGAATTATTCGCCAACCTGTTTTACACAATGTGGAAAATTTCAAAGTCCTAGCTGTTTTATTTTTAAACATTTTTATCTGAAATAGCCCTTTTTATGTATATCACTGCTAAAATTTCTATGATAGTGGGAATTCCATATGGGAAAATTTGGGGGACATTAAAAGTGTTAAGAGGAAGAGAATTTTTTACAACAAACAAGGCTATTTATTGTTAGTAATAGGATGATCGTGGTTGTAAATGTGAGTGGGTCAATTTACTTTTTACTACTGAAATGTATTGTAAAGCACTTGTTGAGCATCTTGTGTGGATGTATAGGCGCTATCATATACATTATTTCCTTCTTCTTTTCATTCCGTTTGAACAGAAAGAGATGACCTTCATTTTCACCCATCGGCTGGAAGATGTTCTGGCCGCAGCCTTCGATGACGGGTTTCCCTCACTGGACCTCACTGTGGACGCATCCAAGCTTTGAGGAGACTTGCTAGAGCCGACAAACAGTGAGGCAAGGGGCTTCAGACAATAGGTAAACAATGACAGACAAAGTAATTGAATAGCCCCTTAAGAACAAAAAGAATAAAGATGCATAAGGAGTATACTGACAGAAAAAAATCTTGACACAAATGAGATTCAAACCCATGACCTCTGTGTCGGCACTCTATGCCTCGCCACAAAGATAAAGCGCTCTACCGACTGAGCTAGTTAGAGCTAGCTAGGTGGCGGGCTTGAACCCCATTTGTGTCAAGGTTTTTTTTTCTGTCTATTCCTTATGCAGTGTTCCCAAGGGGCTATTCGATTACTTTGTCGGTCATTATTTACCTATTACCTGAGTCCAATGCGACATTTTATTCCTCCAATGCAGTAGGAACACCCCTTCACTCACATGACCCTAAAGGTTCCTGAAAGTAACGCTGCCAGACCCCCTAGGCAGTGTGGGCTATTTTCAACCACGCAAGAGGAGCTGTGAGTAGTTATTAATAATCAGAATCTTCATATAGATATATTTTCTTACTTTATTCCTTATAACAGGGTTTCTAGTAGAATTCCGTTTTGAAATTCAAGTTTTCAAGATGATTTTTTTTTTTAATTCAAGGACCAAAAAAAATTTTTTTTTTTTCTTTCGACTACTTCAGTGTAGATTTACTTTGATCATTCACATTCACTGCAATCTCACTGTTTGTCAAATTTTCATGGACTCCAGTTGATTTTGTTTTTTACATAATATCACAAAATTCAAGGAGTTATCAAGGCGTTTTCTCCTTAAATGAAAATCCAAGGAGTTTTCAAGGCGTTCTCAAATTTAAAGAGGCCAGGGGAGCCCTGTTATATTTTTGCTGATGTGATATTTTGAATCGAAAAAGAAAGGAGAAAGCAAAGTGGACGATGCTGTGTTGGCAATCGTCTTTTGACGGACGCTGTGTTACTGCCAATTCATGGAGCTTTTGTCTTAGTTGAGATTTTGAATCACAGGGCTTTTGCAGGTCTTGTCCAAAGGAAAAACTGACATTGCACAGAATTTGGGGGTTTTTAAATTGCATTTATTTTTTTATTTTTTTTAGCCTCAACTTAAGATGTGAAGTTTGTCATCTTTTTCTTTTTTAATAAATCATGAAGTTATGACTGTTTTTCATCTGTTTTTTATTGTTTTGTGGGGGTTTTTTAACATTTGGTTTTCAACGTATAGCTCAAGTTAAAGTTGTGAAAGTTCAGTAGAGTTTCATTTTATTTTGTTGCACAAACTTTAATCTTAGATCTACCGATGATGTTTTCCCTCTGATGTGGGGAATTTATTTTTGTTTTGTTTTATTTTGTAGATGCATGAGAGTGAATGTGGGAAAGAGGTTATCTTATTTTTGTATTTATTTGTTGATAACACAATATAGTGTTCTCTTTTGTAATGCTACACCACTTCAGTCTTTCATCCTGCCCCATCATCAAAGAATTTTTCATAAATATGATGTTATCGTGTGGTGGTGGGAGGCGTTCTGGAAACTGTAATAGGGAACGGTTTCAAATATTAATAGATGATGTCCTCAGAGCTTACATGAATTAAAACCTGGTTCTTCACAATCTCAAGTCTATCTGGCCATCTGGTCACTAAGGAAGCAGGAGGAAGTTTTACAGAAGTTCACTTTTGGCCTGCAAAGCCAGGATTCAAACCAACAGCCTTTGGCTCGTTTTTGCAGGTAGGTGGTAAACCTACCGACCCATCTGTTCCTCTAAAAAATCACAATGTAATGCCATTGGATTTTTAAAAATATAAAAGTTGTTGGGTCTGATTGTTTTGGGGGTTTTTTTTTTGGCTTTTGTATCTGACGACCTGTATTTCTGTGTATTTTATTTTTGTTCCATTTTATGATCTGGTGCTTTTTGTTGCATTGCCAATACTAGTGATATGTACTACCAACAAGCAAACATTTTCGTCTTTTTAACTGTTTATGATACGTTTTGTGTATAGTGTTTTCGATGTGAGTGACAGTTTACCTTAGAAGTTTTGTCACTCCACACTCATTCAGAGAGCCTTTGCTTTTTGTTGAAATTTATCAATTTTAAGAGTCATAGCACAAAAGATTATCGTCACAGGTCAATAAAAATTTTCACCATGATGAAGAATGTGTTTTTTCATTTGATTTTGACGTGTTTGGTCTGTTTTAGTCACCTATGTTGGTGTTTGTCATACATGTATAAAATTTATCTTTGAAAAATATGTAACTGCATCGAAGAGCACAGAAATTAGATTGGTCTCTGGGCTTTCTCCTTAAAGCAACGGATGCTGAAGAGAGCTTTGCTAGTTTATAATCCTCTAAGAGTCACTACACATCTGCAAGTACACTCGACAAATTTACTTGCGCAGGCCGACCCTCTGGTTTGTGCAAGTAGAAAAGAAGGTGTGTAAGGGAGTCTTCAAGCAAAAATGACAGTTTTTCTTCCTTTCTACTTGCACAAATCAGTGGGTCGGCCTGCTCAAGTAAATCCGTCAAGTCTACTTGCAGGTGTGTAGCGCCCCTTAAAGTTAAAGGCAGCTGTTTGCACACTCAATGCGATGTCAATGACCTCATCGAATGTTCACGAGCGGAGAGTGAGCCAACTCCAAAAAGTGTCAAATTCATTTCTCTCCCATTTTGATGCGATAAGGGAGCTGAGAGCTACAGGGATGCGAGAGGGACAGGAGTCTCCTCAGTTTACGCCATAACTCAATGAGATGAAGTGAGGAAAGATGACATGAGGTGAAGTGAGGTGATGAGTGTGCGGTGATGTATGTAAGCTAATGTGAGAAGAGGTGATGTAAGGTGAGGTGAAAAAAGATTAGGAGATGTAGTTGAAGTGATTTAAGGTGAGGTGAGGTGAGAGGATGTAAGTGAGGTGATTTGAAGTGAACTGAGGTAAAGTGAGGTGAGTTAATGTAGGATAAAGTAAGGGAATGTGAGGTGAAGTGATGTAAGGTGAGGTGAGATGATGGAAGTAAGGTGAGAAGATGCAAGGTGAGATAATTTGAAGTGAGCTGAGGTAAAATGAGGTGAGGTAATGTAAGATAAAGTGAGGTGATGTGAGATTAGGTGATGTAAGGTGAGGTAAAGTGATGTAAAGTGAGGCCAGGTGGCTTAGGTAAGATGAGAGGATGTAATGTGAGGTAATTTGAAGTGAGGTAAAATGAGGTGAGGTGAGGTGATGTAAAGATGAAGTGAGATGAGGTGATGTAAGGTGAGGTGAGATGATTTAAAGTTTTAAAGTGAGGTGCGGTGATGCAAAGTGAGATGATGAGGTGAGGTTATATCAATTGAAGGGAAGTTAGAAGAAAATGATATGGAGTATTGTGAGAACAAAGAGCCTGATTTTATTTCCTTCGTGTTTACTCGATTTCGTTATCATTATTGCTGCGGCTGTTTTGTGTCCGGTCTAGCTTCGACGATGCTCACTTGGTGAGGGGAGACATTGATGTACTCCTGCCTGGGATGACCCCCGGCCTCACACTTGAAGTTGCCCACAGTGTTGTCGGTCGCCACTGACCAGTGGATGACCAGGCATGATTCCCACCTGCCTCCCAGATGGCCCAACACGTTGAAGTCCCGGGGAAACTTGCCGTACATCTTCTCCACCCCGACTCTGACTTTGCTAGAATACATCTGCTCGATTCCAGCAAAGATCTCGAATTTTCCGGTCTCGTTGTCCTCTTTCAGGATTATTATCTTCTCCACCTGGTGGGTCCATGGGGGGGGGGGGGGGGTGTTGGGGGGGGGGGGTAGTTTGGCCGGGAGGCAGTAATTTGAATCGCTGGAGGTTAAGGAAGAGGTGACGTCTAGTGAAGTGAGATGCGATGAGTGAGGTGAGGTAATGTGAGATAGGGTGAGGTGAGGTGGGGTTAATGAGGTGAGGTGGGGTTAGTGAGGTGAGGTGAAGTGAGGGGACATGAAGTTAGGTAGAGTGAGGTATGGTGAGGTGAGATGAGGTGAGGTGAGATAGGGTGAAGTGAGGTGGAGTGAGATGAGATAAAGTAAAGTGAGGAAAGGGGGCTTGAGATAAACTGAAGTAAGGAGTTGACATGCGGTGGGGTGAGGTAAAGTGAGGTGAGATGAGGTAAGCTGAAGTGGGGTGGGATGAGGTGAGATAAGGTGAAGTGAGGAAAGGTGACTTGAGATAAAGTGAAGTAATGAGATGAGGTGAGGTAAAGGGAGGGGAGATAAGGTGAAATGAGGAAAGGTGACGTGAGATAAAGTGAAGCAGGGTGATGTGAAATGAGGTGAGGTGAGATGAGGTAAAATGAGGAATGATGACGTGAAGTAAAGTGAGGTGAGATGAGGTAAACTAAAGTGGGATGAGGAGGCGTGAGGGGAGGTGAGGTAAAGTGACGAGAGAGTGAAGTGAGATAAGGCGATGTGACGTGTGATGAGGTGAGGTAAGTTGAGGTGAGAAGATGAGATAAGATTTTACAAATGAAAAGAGATGACGTGATGAATCAAAGAAAAGCCATAGACAGACAGAAAGATAATGATAATTTATACGGGCGTGAGGTTGACGCACTTGGTCTATTCTCAGCTCGTCGTTGTCGTTGCCGTCATACAGGCAGGCCATGCTCACATTTCGTGTCACGTGGGGCTTGACTATCTGGCGGTTGGTGATAAGCTCCCAGGCCAAAGCGCCGCCGAAATACAGCAGCAGCAGCAGCATCATCATCGTCCACACGACCGGGCACCCAAAGCTCCTCGGTCTGGGACTTGGCGTGATTGGCAACATGGC
>JAUEKT010288586.1:0-11442 GCA_031762655.1 Doris verrucosa | reverse complement strand
CATCATCATCATCATCATCATCATCATCATCATCATCATCATCATCATCATCATCATCATCATCATTATCACCACCACCACCACCACCACCACCACCACCACCATCATCATCTTGAATATGTATCTAACGAATACGCTTTCTTGAATCACTAATAATATTATGTCATGCTGCTGTCTTCTTTCTGATTTGCATCATAAAAACGCGCTAAACTGATATAACAGTGGGTGGCATGCTATGTTGAAGTCGAAATGTAAAACGTGATACCATGCATTTAAAGTAAATGGAATGAAGGGTTTTCTGAGGAAATGAAGTGTTTGCCTCCAGTATGAATGACAAGGCCATATTATCTTTTTCGAAGTATTTGAGTATAGGATAAGTCCCATAAGGGTGTAAAGAGTTATGAAGGATGATCGTACGACGTTGTGCCAAGCAGACACTCAAGCCTGACTAAAGTTGTGACCATACTTATATTGCAAGGTCATGGCTCACTGCATAGATAGTACATCTCTCTCTCTCTCTCTCTCTCTCTCTCTCTCTGTATATGTATCAATCTACCTGTCTTTCCCACTTTCTTAGACTCAAGAGAGTTGCCTACATTATTGCGCAAGAGCTGGCAACGCAGATGTCATCATGGAAATTGTGAAGCATCTTGGCACCAACATACAGTCTATTGTTAATAAACAGTCAAGGGTAATGACTTTTCAACCTTTTAGTTTTTCATAAGACATGAAATTTTGTGCTCTTAGTTGATCTGTATAAATGATAGACCGTTGCCAATTCTAATTCCATCTCAAAAGATTGATGTAAGTAAATTGTAATACAATTGACTTGTAATTATGAACTTCTGGAAACTCCTCTTCACCGTGAGTGTTTTTTAAATTGAAATTCTTTCCTTTTTTTCTCCAGGAAAAAGATGTGAAAAATGAAAAGAAAATATCTTTTTCTAAATTGAATTGAAAAGAAATGCTCATTTTCATTTCTTTGAGTTGAAAAGTTCTAGTGAAGGCAACTACATATCAAATGGTCATAGCAAGAAGTTTTCATGCACATTATATAATGTGTGATTTATTTGCTTTGCTCCACTAAAACCTAAATTGATAAAAATTTATGGCTAAATGTCAGCAATGAGGAGAAAAGATAAATTCACATCATTTTATTTGGTATGCTTGGATGAAAAATCCCTTAGAAAATAGATACCACTCTTTCTAGTGAAGGCAACTACATATCAAATGGTCATAGCAACAAGTTTTCATGCATCATTAATGCCCAAAATTGTAAATTTTATGTTTCAGAATGGACAATCCCCACTTCTTGTTGCCAGTGAACAAGGCCATCTAGAAATTGTGAAAATTCTTTTGAAGAACCAGGCAAGAGTTGATATTTTCGATGAGGTAATCTTTACAATAATGTGATATCTGCTTGCAGTTAACTATGATATTTTGTTATCCTGCTATTCATCATTGGCAAAATTTCATTGAATTATGGATAAATTGTATTAAGATTCCATTCAATGGAATTATTTTATTCATGAAAGATAAGGTCTCTGCCAGTTTTAACATGTTCATAAACTTATTTACATGTTATCTCCAATGCTTTATTCCTCATCTAATGAGAGTAGATTTTAGAATATTACGGTATGTATAATTACCCGGTATATGCTTTTGATTTAGATGTAATTTAATTCATTCAATTTTGTTTACGTATCAGTTTAAATATTATATAATGTGTGATTTATTTGCTTTGCTCCATTAAAACCCAAATCGATAAAAATTTATGGCCAAATTTCAGCAATGAGGAGAAAAGATAAATTCACATAATTTTATTTGGTATGCTTGGATGAAAAATCCCTTAGAAAATAGATACCCCTCTTTCTAGTCTGCTAATTAACACAAGGATTAAAGATGGGACAGAGAACAAAAATTTATTTTGTATGTCTCTGTGTCTTTCTCAATTTTCTTCTAGTGAGCTATAAACAAATTGAAATCAATAAAGGTACTGGAATCTTTCAATTTCACTGAGTTATGTAGTTTCCTAATAAATGTTTTGAATGTGATAACACTTTTTCTTCTACAGCATGGCAAAACAGCACTACATTTGGCAGCGGAAAACGGTCATGAGCAAGTTACAGACATGCTTTTGTATCATAAATCCTTTGTTAATGCCAAGTCAAAGCATGGTCTAACCCCCTTACATCTTGCTGCAGCCAAAGGGAATGTGACCCTGGTCAAATTATTGATTGAAAGACATGGAGCTACAACGGATGCTCTTACTTTGGTAATTTTACATTGATGTGAAGGAATGCGATACAAATTATGAAACGAGAGTGAAATACTGAAAGAAAAATTCATTTTGAAAATTAAGAGCACATTATATAATCAAATGAACGATAGCTAATGATATACTTTGAAATCAAACTACAAATCAGTTGTCATAATGTGACAATAATTGGGTATAAAAACTATTGCCATGCAAGTAGACCTTATCTTTTAGAGTTTATCATTGATTACTGAGAGCATTTTGATGCTGCAAGTACTAACTCTTTCTCATTGTTTAGAGCCTTGTTCTCAAACAATTAATAGTATCACTTGTTTGGATAATCCACTGATAAAACACATAACCTTCATCAACTCTATATATATTATATATATACAATTTTCTCTGAAGAAGATTCATTTTACAATGAGGATTACATTAGCATGTTGGGTTTATCAAGCTTAAATTTCATATATCATCAGTGTTGTTCTATGACCCCATAACTACATCAGTGACTTTCACCCATGCGTTGTTCTAAAAAGCAAATTTAGAGTGCCAAAAGAAGTGGATAGCTTTCTTACACATTTGAATGACATCACAAGATGTTGCAAATTCTTTCTTTCCTCTTTTATTCTTGCCTGCATCCACCATAGTTTAGATTGGTGCAAAGATAAAATTTGAATAAATTTGTAGTTTTATACATTTAAAGAAAGAAATCAACGATATGTTTTAAATTAGCTTGGCTGATTGGTTTGAAAAGTATACAATATCTAAATTTGCACATATCCATCTCAATTCTAGGCAAAGAAAACGGCTTTGCATATGGCTGCACAGAATGGACAGAAGGATGTGTGCAGTGCCCTGATTAAAATGAATGCTGATACCAATGCAACAGATGTTGTAAGTACCTCTCATGTCTCCAATAATAATTGCTTCCATTCTACCTCTTTCCATGCTCTCCATTGAACAGTTGACCTTTGATTTCATAAAATCTGTTAGAACAGAAAAAAAGTGAGGGAAAATGGTTAAACAATTTGTCCTCTATAGCTGTTCATTATTGACTGATTTTTACCTTAAAGCATGAATGAGAATTTTGAATCTGAAAAGATCCCCATATTGCACTCAATAATGAGTAGTATTGTTTGAGGGGGAGGGGGGGGGGGGAGCTTGCTGTTACAAAATGTTGAGATATCTTACATTTGAATTATTTGTTATCAATGGGATGACCCCCTTCAATTTTATATTTCGAAAAATCAAGATGTTGATTCTTTGTTTTTCTCATACAGAAAGGGCAAACTCCATTGCATCTTGCTGCAGAGAATAATCACTCTGATGTAGTCAAGCTTTTCTTGAAACACAGACCAGAACTTGTGACAATGGCCAACACAGTATGTTATATTTTTGAAAAATTTGATTTGCGTGTTAAGTTTAAGATGCCACAGACATGTTTTTCCCCATGAATTCTTACTCTTAAAGGTAATAGCATGAACACACACACATACAGACATAAAATTTTGAAATGAATAATTTATCTAATGGTTAAAAAGGGTTTAAAAACTTGTCCTGTTTGAGAGAATTTTTAAAATATCATCAATGCAGACAAATATATATCCTTCACAATATTTGTTACAAATGCCTGTATGGGCCTGTACCAAAACAATGACAGCATACCATTATTATTGAAAAAATCATTATCACAAATGTAGCCCTGTTATATTGCTATATGTATGTCTGTCTTAACTAATTTTAATTTTCTGCCTAAGACTTAGTCCATTTCAGCATACCTGCTTTCGAAATAGTTAGTTTATTGCATGTTGTCTACTGAATAACCATCTTGAAAATGAATAACTCTGGTGTGTTGTTCCATCATAATTCAAATTCATTGACATGCTCTTTAGCTTCTGGACAGAAATTTGAGACTTAATCTTGTTATGGATTTAGTAGAACATTATAACTAATAGGCTTTCTCTGTTCTCTTTAATTCAATATATAGCGTGCTCTAACAATTGTAAGCCTTTATTAACTAAACTAACAGAATTGTTAATCTTTCATGTTAGCAATTTCATCTTACTGGTTGAATTAACATTCACTATTCGTTCTATCATATTTCAGGATGTGGTGAGTGTTTAATCAATAAAATGCAATTTCCTAATATTCCCTAAGCTTTTAACATTGTTTTCTGGTTTAGCCATTTCTTTATTTACTTAAAATTATGAAGGAATTTTTACATGCTAGTAGTTAGCCATTTTATTTGCTATTAATTCAAAGAAACACATTATGAAGAAATATTATTATTATACCTTTCCTTAGCCTGTTGCATGGTTTTGTTACAACCTTAGTTTTCTTCTGTTTTTTATTATGACAATGTATTTTTCCAAATCAATTGATGGTTTCTGTCATAAAGTAAAATACAAAAATACTAAAATTACATCTACTTGTGACATATATTTTATATTTTTTATCTGTTTTCACTTTGAAAATGCTTTTGTTTGTGGTTTACATTGACTTTAAATGTGTCCCTTTTCATTATCTTTGATAACTTTGTTCACGATTCTAGGTCTACATTGTATTTTTTGTTATTTCCTTACAATAGAAAGAATTTCTTTCTGAAACTCATTTTTTCATTGCTTGCTGTAAACAATTTTGAAAAACAACACTACTTAGGTACCTCTATTCATGATCCAGCCCTATAGTGTAATGCCTTGGAAATTTTGTTGTAAAAATGTTTAACTCTAATCCAGTAGTTTTATTTTACAACCAATAGTACTTGTGTTTAGCATCATTGCCTTCTTTTACTTTATTTTTATCACTATTCTCCTAATGAAAAAAGCACCTCTTAACTTTGGAGGCTTTTCAGAAAGAAGAAATGAAACCAAAACTTAACGCTAAAGATGAGTAAAGGAATATACTAATGATTAACTTGTAGTCAGTGGCCTACTGATCACTAAATGTTAAGCTATTTATATATGTGAAAAAGCATTGTTTTTATCAATTCTTATGCACTTTTATTCTTCTTTGAGATTAATTACTTTCTCCCAAAGATGTGTGCAGTGCACAAAATCTTAACAAGTCTTGTTGCTGGTCGGTTACCTTTTACATAAAGTTATCATTTCAATGTTTTTTCTTTGTATTACATGTCGTTAATCTATCGATGAGCAAAATTATGTATTCTCTCATCGAATAAATGTTTCAGAATGGAATGACTTGCGCCCATATCGCAGCTGCGAAAGGAAGTGCTGCAGTCATCAAAGAGTTGATGAGATTCAACAAAATCATCATAACTACTGCCCGCAATAAAGTAAGTTACAAAGTCGGTTTTTGCTTCTGTTAATGAAAAATAAAAGAAAAAGAATAATACCTTATCAATAGCCAATGTAAAGTGTATGCTTTATTTTTATTCTTCAGCTTCCTTTTCCTTGTTTTTGTTTGTCTATTGTGTTTGGATTTCACTGATTTGATCACACTGGCAGTATATATGGTTTTTCCGTAAGGGAGAAAATTTACCCTCATCACTTCACTCAACTCAGGCATGATTGAGTACCTAGCTGTTTGAAACAACACTGTCTTTGTCTGCAAAACTGTACCTTGCTGGTAGGCTGCAAGTCTTGTTCTTTATGTTTTGTGACACTGTTGGTTGGGGGACTAAGATATCAATGTTCTTAATGTGGTATGCTGAAAATGTGTACGCCATCTTTACTTCATTTTTTCTAGAATCATGCAGAATGTTATCCTTTCTTATTACAAAATGTTCTACAACCTGACCATTACTGATTTCTTTCCCCAATTGGAAACTAGACTAACGATTCCACTGCATTGCACCTTGCTGCTGAGGGAGGACACCAACAGGTGGTGAAAATCCTTTTGGAAGCTGGTGCTCAGGCGATGGAAGAAAACGCTGTAAGCTTATCATACAAATTTTCTTTTGCATTTTTTCACTCTTTATTTTGTATGGCTGAAATCTTAGGCTCTGTAAATTTTATGTAATAGAAAATGACGCATTTTGCTGGGTGCAATGAAAACCCTGGAAATCCTATTAAACAACTCTATGTGCAGAGCATTTTATAAGGTTTTTGTGAGAGAGGCCTGAAAGGAAAAAGGCAAAACAAACCAGAGAAACTTTTGTATGGCACAAATTTGTCAGCAAGAAAGATAAGCAACGATGACAGACAAATGTGTAAAGGAATTGTGAAGTCAGAATATGACCAAGGGTAGACCTTCCAAGCTTTTGTGCTTTGCATAGGATTTTATCTTGCAAGCTTACCACTCAAACGCATGTCTTATATTCCTCTCCATGTATTGGTCTATTGCAGACACCTCCTTTTTGATCATTACCTTATTATTCACTAATAAATATATGCATAACGGCAATTGTGCTTCAAAAAGATATGTTCCAGCAATAAGTTTTCTTGTAAAAGGCTATATGTGTGAATTATTGTTTAAGATATCTTTGTAACAATCTCTTCAATCTTCTACAAGGATGGCATGACGGCTCTTCATCTTACTGCTAAGCATGGTCACATTAGTGTCATGATGAACTTGAAAGACTACATTCCCCTCAGAACTGCCAGTAGCAAGGTGATTATTTTTACTTTTACACCCAACGGATACATGTACAAACATTCAGATTTTGCGGGATTAGGAATTTAAGGCTTACATTGACACTATTTTGTTTAAAGTCTTAAGGAATACTTATCTGTACTTAGATTAATCATCAGGTTATATGAATATTTTTAATCATGCTTCGAGAAGAGAATGATTATAGTACATATCATCAAAACATGGAAATTCATGTCCATTTCCTTTTTCATCTGAAAAAAAAAGCAAAAACATTGTTTTAATTCAAACACATTTTGATTCTGCAGACTGGATTGACAGCTTTGCATGTAGCAGCCCACTATGGTCAGGCTGACTTTGTGCGGGAAATGCTGATTTATGTCTCGGCTTGTGTAAAATGTGAATCTCCAATTTCCAATACTTTCAGCTCCCAGTGGTCTGCAGAGGTAAGCTGTAAATGTACATGATCAATGTAAATAGAAAGCAGAAAAATATCTTGTGATGGGTTGATTTAAGAAAAGATAATTGGTAAGCATGATTTATGATAATATAATGGTATTTATTGTAATATAATGGGATAAATATTGGTTCCAGAGGTTCATATTCTGATAAAGTGTTAAGAATGAATTGGATAAGTTACTGTATACCTATACTTTTTTTTTTCACCAGTTATCCTCTCTTTATGCCATTTTTCTTTTCACACACTCCATGTCAGCAATGTTTTACGATGATTTGATTTTTGCTCACCCAAAGGCTGGCATGAATCCTCTTCACTTTGCTGCACAATCTGGCCACGAGGGACTTGTTAGAATGTTATTGAACTGCCCAGGTGTGCAAGCAGATAGCCCATCAAGTACAACTGTGAGTATGTAATTTAAAAATGGAAACCAAGTAAATTTTAATATCATTTTGAAAATTATTTAATCTGAAAAGGATAATGAGGTCATAGGACAAATTCAATATCAATTATGGCAATGTCCTTGAAATAATAGACCTACCCGGTACTTTAGGCATAAAGTCCTATTTAGAGAGTCTTCAACAGTATCAAGTTTACTTTTTATTCAGAGAAAATTGATTTTCTTCAGAAAATTCTATCTTTCAGCAATGCAGGAAGTAAGATACTCAAATTTTTGATTGATTTATTAGAATATAAATTTGAAATCTTTTCTACAACCGTAAACAGTAAGTTTGATTTTAAGAAAAGGAAAAAAGACAATATAAGCAGTTTTATTACATGCGTTCTCTTTGATATTTAAAATGGACAGATGCCCACTGATATTTTCTTTCCTTTCATTCTAGGGATCTATTCCACTTCATCTTGCTGCTGCAAATGGACATACATCTGTTGTGAGTTTACTTTTAAGTAAATCTACTTATCAAATTCACACAAAAGACAAGAGAGGGCGCACAGCATTGCTCAGAGCTGCTGCCAACGGCCATTTGGAGATGTGCGCTCTGCTTCTAGGTCAGGGAGCAGATATAAACACATCTGATAAGGTAAACATATTATGCTGTGGGATAATTCACAATTTCCCTCTAAGTTTGATATATCATTGAGACTTACTACTTACTGCATCAGATAAGATCAGCAAAAAGGTACACATTAACCAGACATTATAGTAACTTTGTGAGCATACATAAAAATGAAAGAATGAATAGTGTTACATCTGACATTTTTAGAACAAATACAAATTAGTACTAAGCTTAAATCCAATGCAACAGGAGTCAGCAATGTATTCAAGTGAGAGAAAAAACTTACATTTTTTTAGCTGAAAGAAATACGAATGCAATGCCTTAAATGGAGCGAACACCATGTATCTCTTGATAATTATAGGATGCCTTTTCAAGCACACCATATCACCCTTCCTTTTGCTATTTAATACACTTCCTTTTCTTGTAAACTGAAGTTCTAATCCCCTTTTTTAAGCATACCGGCATGTCATTTGTCACCTATAGACTTTTTCATATATTGAAAAATTTTGAAGTGGTGATTCATCACGATAAAGATTTATGTGAATCTATTAATTCATTGTCTCAAATGGAAAAAAAATTCATGGGATCAAGAGATTACCAATAAAGGCGTGACTGCTTGATTGTTATGACAATGGTTAAAAAAAATTGGGGTGCTTCAATATTATCTCTCTTTATTTTCAAACTTTATTTCTCTTTATTTTCTAACTTAGTTTCCTTTATTAGGGCTATGAATTTCTGGCCACATTACCTTATAACTTGTTTCTTTATTTGGAAGGGATTATAATATGCATTACAGTAAACAACTTCAATCAAACATGCATCGACTAAGTGACTAAGTGACTTAGTGCCATTCTGCATCCCAGTTCAATTTTGACAACAAGTTGATTCCATTTTTCGTATCCTGTGCGATGTTGTTTATCTTATCCAGGTCTTCGATTGGATGGAGTTGTTGATGGTGATTAATGGTGATTAACGCATTAGTTAGTTTTAATAAAACTTTCTTCAAAACTGAAGATATTTCTCTCTTTCTTAATGTTTCCACAGAATGGCTTCACTGCTCTTCATTTTGCAACCAGTGCTGGATATCTGAATGTTGTCAAGTTGCTAGTGGAGTCTGGAGCTTCGCCAAACTTTGAAACAAAGGAAGGGAAAATTCCAATTACGTTTGCAGCATCAGCCAATCACATCAGTGTCCTCAGTTACCTGATGAAGAAAGACCATAACTCAAAGTTATTGATGGAAGACAAAAAGGTTTGAATCAATGATCTAACATTGTGTCATATTCAGTTTTGAGAGAATGTTAGATCATATCGTACATCTTAACTGGTCTCATGACTAGAGTACTCAAGAGTGTTTTTTTGGGGTTGAATTTGCCATGGGAGCTTTTACAAGCTGCTAAACGAACGCTTTCCAAGTGAGTTGGGGACTTTGAATAAAATGGTCTGCTAGATTATTATGATGTGCTGGAGATGAATTGGAATACAAACTGTTTCATTATCTTTTGTTATGTCTAAAGCATTCCCATTGTTAAATACACAAAGATTTATATATTAATAATTTACGTTACTATATCATAATTCGCTTTTTTACATGTGTTGCAGTTCGTATTCGACTTAATGGTTTGTGGTCGAATGAACAATAACAAGTGCATTGAAGAATTTATTTTGCTGTCACCTGCACCAGTGGATACAGCTGCCAAATTGGCAAGAAATTTCACTTTACAGGTATTTTGATGACATAAAGTCGAGCATACTCCAAATTATATGGCCTACTTACTTTGTTTTGATTTATTTCATCAGTAATAACAATATTCAAGAAATACCCCTGCTAAAGATATATCAAGATTTGTACTTCAACTTCGATCCACTCAGTAATTTTAGGGCAGTAATTTTAAGATATTTAAGTTGTTCTCACAGTTACTTTCTGAATGAAATTGAGAGGAACTGTGCTGTTTATAACCATGTTAAAGTTGCATATTATTGGACGTTAGAGCTAAATAAAGCACACGACTTTAAAGGAAAATCTTGATATAATCTTTTTAGTTTTGGACCCAAATGTCATCATAACAATTAAAAAAATACCTTTGTCTTAAAGATGAAAGATAATTTTCATGTGTTTTGTCATATATCACTTAATCTTATCACAAATATGTTAAATTTAGTTTTAACATGTAATAATCAAGAGGAAAACTTGTTTACTTGTAGAGATATTTTAAATTCTCATGTTGCCTACAATATTTCGTCTTTGTATATACACATGTGAAGCCATCAATTATAGGTTAATTTTATGAACAAAGATTTTTATGTCCTCCTCTAGGCAATGAAGGAAAAAGAAAGGTCTAGAGACTTAGCTGCTGCTAGCAGCCACTGTGAGAGTATGGCGACAGAATTGACTGCTATTGCATCAAATATTTGCTCAGCCCGCACACTTCTCAAGGCTTTTGACTGCCATGGATTTCCCTTCCTCGATGTTCTTATTGACATGGAGCAAAAAGAGGTGCGTTTTTTTATTTTTTATTAAAGATCAAGATAAATATAGATATTACATTCCTGTAAACTATTATTTAAGGATGAGAAAGTTAGTTATTTCATGACTAACTTTTGTTTCATTCAGTTTGTTCTTTTGTTAGTCTTCATCAAGATAAATAAGGACATTTATAAACAAAGAAAAACTAATCAACTTTAATTTGCACAATAAATTGCTAGATATCAATTCATAAATAAAGTGCTTTAGGGGTCTTTGAATATCTCTATCATATCTGTCAATTTAAGATTTGAAAAAGATTCAATTGAAAGATAGCAATTTTTTGAGTATTCAAATGGATTTCAATCCCATTTATTCAAAGAACAGATTTATTATCTCTTAATTTATTTCTGAAATGTTCTCTGGTCTGTATTTCTATTAAGGTTGTTGCCCATCCTGCAGTGCAAAAATACCTGTCAGAAGTGTGGATGGGTGACTTGCAATGGGCCAATTGGAAGATTGTTATGCTTTTCTTCACATTTCTTCTGATGCCTCCTGTTTGGATTCTATTCTCCTTACCATTCCGACACAGATTCAACAGGGTAATTACAAAATTTCTAACATCTGTTACAATTGTATTAATGGAACAGCTCCAAATTATTTATCAGATCTCGTTTCTGTCTCTGTGCCTCGACGTG
>JAUEKT010288475.1:0-11443 GCA_031762655.1 Doris verrucosa | reverse complement strand
ATGATGATGATGATGATGATGATGATGATGATGATGATGATGATGATGATGATGATGATGATGATGATGATGACAAAAATAATAATAATAACAATACAAATATTTATTATCTCAAACTGGGTAAACTATGCCTCAATAATTGCAACAACAAAAATTGAATTGGAATAAGATGCAATGGTAAAGTTAAATTACATTCTCTATCAGAAAGCTTTAAAATGAATACTTGTTATTTCTCATGATATAAAATTTCTCAAGTTTGAAATGTGAACAGGAGTGAGGAAAACAACACAAATGAAACAGGATGATTTCATGAAAGTTCAAACAAAACAACACAAAGGATGATGTCATGAAAGTTAAACCATATAACATTTATGAAATTTAACCACAATCAATTAAAAGTGCATTCAAGTATTCTTCCCCCCTCCCCCTTAAACTAAATACAGTGAAAACAAACATCCATTTACTTCACATCCATTATAAATGAAATCATAACAAGCAAATGTGTCTAGAAAAATCTCGACTATATCTCTGTCTAAGTGATGAATAAGACTTAGATGCAGCTCAAATTAAAAAAGAAAAAGAAAAAAAGGTGCTCCAAATATGGACTTGAAAAGACATCACAACTGAAGATCCCCTTTGCATAAAAATTACAAGCTATCATCCGGGGAAAGGGAGGGGGGAAAAACAGCAAACTGAGCAGATTTTGTAAATTTATTTGAAAGTTTCCTCGTTAACAATTTATTTACACAAGAGTGAGTAAGGAGCATGATGTAGAGGTGTAAAAAGAAATGAAAGAGGAAAGTAAAGAAATAAGAGGACCTCAAAGAGCAACCCAACTGCCCTAACAGAGAGCAAAATAAGTAGAGCTGTCTTGCTGTGGGAAAATGACGAAATTATGAGAAAAAGGTTTGAAACAGTAACTCTGGGTCACACTATGATGCCCTTAATTTCTTGGCTTCTGTTCCTCTAACAAGTTGCAGGCAAAGAGAGCTTGAAATCAATGCATCGTATATGAAAGCACCATGATCATTAATTCATAAGAATATTTCATAATCAGGGGAAGCAAATCATTATCGGTAAAGTAAAGCAAACAACAAACATTGACAACATTTAAGACCCTGATAGAAAGCAAAATTATATAAAACAATACACAAAGTTCCTGCGAAATCAAGAGAAAACCGTAATTTAAGAAAATAATTTATTTTTTTTCAAACAAAAAAAACCCTAATAAAAATCCAGACGTCATGCTTCATCCAAGGACACACACCCACACAAAGAAAGAGAGAAATAATTTTCTGCTTCCCCACATGGGATGTCTCAAGATGGATTAAATAAGACGAAAACATTTGATGTTACAGAAAAACAAACAAAAATTGAGCCTCTTTGAGTAACACGCTCACGTGTCTAGTCTGATGCAAGTCAGACACATACCCAAAAACCCCAAAAAATATATCATATAAACACATAAATAAACAATATGTATATAATTATATATGTATAAATATATATGCCAGGCTAGAAAGAAAGAAAAGCAACAGGAGTATTGTTTGCTAACATACAAAACAAAGCAGTGCTTTATATCTGAATAATTAAAAACAATCTAAAGAAGAAAAACAAGCACATGAAATAAATCAAATCATCTTAAATTTTCTAACTGATAGAATCATAGACCATACACAAACTTTGTGTTGCACAACAGCACAAAACCGTTGAAACATCAACCTAAAAATTTCTCCTCTTGATGCAAATGCTGCCATACAAAATACAAAAAAAAAGTTCTATATCTGAATAAGAAAAAACAACATAATAAAATCAAGACAAGACAAGAAAAACAGACTCATGAAATAAGTCAAGCTATAAAACACTTTCTAAGTGATAGAATCACAGACCACACAAAAACTTTCTGTTGCACAAGTCAACCTAAGAAGTTCTTCTCTCAATGGCAATGCAAAAGCATTCGCCCTTTCCCCAACAAAAAACAACAAAACAACAACAAACCCAATCAAACTTACCTTCTAAAACAAAATTTTATCAAGAGTAAAAAAAAATAAAAAAAGATGAAAGATCGCAAGAACACAATCTTCTAAATTAAAAAGAGAAATACATCGCAAAGTAAAAATATCTCAAAATCGATCAAGCCCACCTCAGACAGATAGTCAGCGAAAATGATGAGCTTACCAAATCGTCCATAGCTGCATTGTACATTGAAAATATGCAATTATAGGAATGAATGTGACAGATATCGGTGATGTCGGTGCCAAAATGGCTACCATGCAAAGGGGTCTACTTTTCAGGAGAGACTGAAAACTGATTCGCGTTGAATCACGTTGCATTATATTCTTTCTTTTACAGCCAAGATTGATTCTTAATGTACACCACTAACTTGCCAACTTCATAATTTTAAAATGGATGATGGTAGTAACTAATGATTTATGAAATAAAAGAAAAATCAAAATTTATGTATTTAGCCAGTTTGGCACCGACATTGACGATATTATGGTATATAGACGTATGACTAAGTTTTGTGGAAAGCTGCAATTTGGCTTTAAGAGGACATGTCACAAGAAAACGATACATGGGCAAAATGAAGTCTAAAGTGTGATAAGGTAAGATAGACGGGAAGAAAGAGATCCAAAGGGGAGAAAGAAAAAAGACAGAGACAGACAGATAAAAAGACAGACAGGTAGGTCTGCCAATGGACACAAATAGGGACGGAGAGAAATTGAGATCCACAGGACATAGTGGGGTCGACAATCATAAAGAAATAAAACACAAAAACTAGTTAAATGATTTTCAAATTTCTCTAACTTCTCTAGCAATGAAGAAAATCTCTAATCACAGAATGTCTTTTCACTAGCTACCACAAAATGACGGCAGTCTCAGCACTCACCCTTGGGTCATAGCGCACAATGATGTCATAAAAGGTGCTGAATGGCAGATCCGACACAGTGAACTCTATGCTATCGCCTTCCAAGATCCGCATGTATCCATTTCCAGTCCAGTAGGTTGGGCCATCTCGGATTGGCTCTCTGATGTCCACACGAGCATTCTGATCGGAATAACATTCAAAAGAATAATTAATACAGGATCAATTTCAAAGGGACATTTGACATTTTTAAAAAAAGAATAAAAGAGAGACATTTTTCAATTACTAACGCAGAAAAGACTATATTCAAGGTTGATATCCTTACCAGCACTCTGACAAACAGTTTGTGTTGAGAAATAACTTGTACGATGTATTTATCTAAATAAGTAGTTAGACAGGTTGGGGTTGTTGTTTTTTGTAATACCATGAGTTTGCAACCAAAAGATATTTGGTGTGATTTTCAGAATGACCATTAGTGCATTTTCCTCAATTACGAAAATAACTCAAGTTTGCTCAGCTCCACTTGGATGAATATGACTGCCCATTTAAAAGGCGAAAAACAATCTTGTGACATAGCTAACATGAAGCCCATTACAGACTGTTCTGCAGTATAGTGCTGGGGTGTTCTGCTGGATGATAAACGATGAGCAGTTATGAGTATTTATTCGATTGAGGACACTGACTATAAACCCATCTTTGCTCTGAATTAGTTGCAGCTAAGCCACGTCAGTTTTCTGTCCTTTGATGTCACCAAGGGAGCAGATAAAAGTACACAAGAGGTCTCCATGACATTTTGACAATAAGACACTAGACATCAATCATCAGACAGAAAAAAATCTATGTGTCCATACGACGGTGAAATCAAAGGATGCAATCTGATTTAATGTATGTTATATTATATAACACAACCCAATTAAATTCTGCCATGAGTTAATAAAATGAGTAATCAGCAGCTTAAGGTAAAAATAAAACATCAGGCCCGTGTGCCAGTTTGAGGTACTTAAAGGGTGGCTGTAAAATATGCTCCAGAGCTATTCTTGAATCTTTGAAAAGTTTGCTGAGGGATAAAAGATGAACAATCTATGTGCCTGCATTCTTTCCACCTCCACTTGAAAACAAGACAACCAACAAAAACAAAAGACACAAAAAGGACAACAACGAAATAATCAAACAAAACCCCCCCCCCCCCCCCAAAACACAGACGAACACAAGAAATAGATCAAACGAATAAAAGGGAAAGAAAGAATGTTTGAAGAAAGAGGGTAAAAAGTGGAACGCAACAAAGAATTAAAGAGGTTAAATGCAAATGTAGCAGAAATTCTTTCAAGTGTTATTTATAGACTAGACTGCTTTATAGCTGTACGCGGACATACCTTATCATGGACATACAATACACACGACACAACACAGGCTGATATTATGTAAACGTAGGCAAATTGGAATACTTCACCTGTGCCTTTGCCATACTCAGCTTCAAACAGGTGGTAGTCCAGGTGAGCATAGAAGAAGCCTGGGTCAACCTGGAGAACAGGCACACAAACAAATGCTCATAGAGGTATGGACTGGTTGACTTGTCATTGGAACATAAACGTCTCACAGGGTGTGAATTGTGAGATTCAATAAGCCTGACCTGTTCATTTTCACTCACATGCCTGGGTAATTACAAGTAAATGTTTAAATAATGTAAGTGTGCTCTCCTTCAGAAGAAATTTGTTTATTTGAAAAGCCTCTCATTCACCACAGACAGTGATTTCAGGATAAACATGCCTCTTACTAAAGTCCTCCTATCTCAGAGCCTTAGCTGCCTTCCTTGTGTCTGCAATGACTGTTTCCACCATTTAAGATTCAATACCAGTTCCCATGGGATATGAAATAAAAAAACAGTTACCAAACCAAAAGGTAAAATATTGTCACTATTGAAAAGTCATAAATTATACAATTTTGATATGGTTTTTCTCTTGAGATTTGTGTTCCGTACTGTCTTCTTTCGTTTGGTTTATCATTCTCTAATAGCAGATTCCCATTTCACACAGACAACAATTTCCATTTCAGGAATCAAGCACACACGTTTGACTGGACTGGGGATTTTCAGGCAGACTATGAAACATTTACAGCTGTTGTCTGTGAATAGTTGTTAACATTGTGAGTATGATGAGGGTGGTCATCATAGAGAGAGGGAGGACATGTCATGTCAAGGTTCGCCATGGGGAAGGGAAGTGGCACTAACATGTGACATTTGATTTTTGACTCGTGACTCAACCTCCACAATCTGCAGCGTGACAAATGAAGGACACAGAAAGATCACACATACACACACACACACACACACACACACACACACACACTTGCACACCCAAAATACACACAAATTAATTCCCCCTTCGCCTAATCTCATTACCAATTCAAGTACACCACCCTTCCTGAATAACACTAACAATACTGTCTTCCTGTTTTTAATTTATGGAAAAGAGGGACAGAAAGACTGTCTGGGTCAACACGACCTTGAAAAGGTTCCCTCAGCAGGGGAGAGGATCTCAGTGTTTCATTACAAGGAAATAAAAGCGGGCGGCTTAAAACACTGGTCCATTCAAACAAAACTGAACACAGAGCGATCTGAAGACTCAATGTAAACCCAGTGTTATTTCACCTGTCTTAAATTGTTTTTTGTATTCATATAGTTCCTTTGGATCAAATTTGACTCTTGTCATGTCCAACTTAATATCAGCTATTACTGCTATTGTTGTCATTGTAATAGTCGCTTCTATTTCAAAATTAGTTTTCTTTACTCTCTTTGTTAACTTTTTTTCTCTCAGGGAATGAATCAAAATCCCAGAAAAACACATAAATAAATAATTAAACACAACAGAAACGAAAGACAAAATCCTTCCATTTTTAGCCAATACCACCCCATCCTTCATGTCCTCTACAACAAAAAGTTAAGCTTAACGCATAACAACAAATCCAACCACCAATGAAAACCTTAAATCCTTAATAGAGCGATATTTTGTTTGGCTGTTTTAAAGGTCAACTGTTAAAGAGTCTGTTTTCAAATATAGACAGGTCTGCTGTTACAGTTTATTGTAACATCTTTTTCTTACCATGATTTGTTTGTTGATTCAAAAGAAATTTACGCCATTGATGGCTTGAATCATCATCAAGGGTGAATTTACTTAAGAGGAAAAAAACACACTACAGAGAAGGAAATGAATGAAGTAATCCTATCATTTTCATTAGTGCCTGTTAACAGATCCTGAAGGAAAATATAATTGAAAAAGACAATTACAAAATGTACCAACCTCTTTGCAGTGCTTGCCACGAATGTGAGCTCTACACTCACACTGGCCAGTGAACTGGTCACATGATGAGCTGACAGCACCACCAATGTCACAGTCACATGGTTTGCATCCATATGGATCATCAGCATTCAATCCATAAAATCCAGGCTGTTACATAACAAAAGGAATAAGAATAAAAAACAACAAATTCAGTACTTTTACATACAGCATTTTTTAGCAGCTAAGTTTAAAAAAACACCTTCTTTTCATAGTAGGACACGCACAGTCATTAGGAATGGACCAGACTTTGCATACGTAGAAATATATGTAAAACCATAAAGAAAAGAATCTAAAATGGTTTACTATTGTGTTGACATAAAAACAAACATCTCTATCTTTAAAAAAAAAAAAAGTTTCATCTTCATAGAATAAACACACACTGCTGACAAACATTTCAAATTTGCCAAGTCCAAAACACACATTTAATGGATTCTTATGCCTACATCACCATCTATACCATGATAAATGTTCTTTCCCACCGGTATCTGTCCTTCTTAAGGAGTAAAATAGGCAAATTCTACATGATATAATGTTTCAGTTACTTGGAATTGTTTTACCATTTGATAAGAAATGCCAAAATTCACCTTCTTTTTTTTTTTTGGAACATTTGAAACAGTTAAAAAAAAAGGATTTTGACTCGATACAGTTTTCCCATGCTATAATGTCAGCTCTACTCTCTTCAAATCAGAATTTTATCCAGTATGACAACTTATCATGTTCGGAGAAAGTTTAAGGAAGTCAAGAGTGATCTTACGTAGCATTCATCACAGTTGCGACCGGTAACATATCGCTTGCAAAGGCAGAGCCCAGTTTCCTGGTCACATCCCACATCATTCACCACTCCATCTGGGTTACAGCTGCAAGCTGGAAAGGACAAGTAAGGAGACAAAAATTGATGACTATGGAAGAGAAATAAAAAGGCTTATTGATCGGAAAGCTTATTTTAAGCAAAGAACATAAAACGATGAGAATTTGATGGAATGTTTGAAGAATAAATTGACTTGACTGATAAAGAGATTGATTCTGTTCATAATGTGCATGCAGATCTGAACAAAGTTGTAATGCATGTAATACACAATGTCAGAGTAAACTGTAAATACCTTCTTAATCTCCTGAAAAAAAAAAATGAGAGGAAGGCTCCATGGAAGGATGTGCAGTACACAGCGCTGTGATCACTTGCAAATAAGACAGTAGCTTTATGCATAAAATTGCTTTAAAAATCTTAACATCTGACTTAAATATTGAAAAGTTTTAAAGTTAAAACCTGGAAAATGTTGAATAGGGGTTTTGAACTCGGGTAACAAAATCTACGGAACTCAGGTAACAAAATCTACAATAAATATCATTGAAAGCATTTTTATATAACTTTGTTTTTGATTGGTGTTATCTTAAGCTATAACATTGTTTCCATTTTTCTACTATAGAAAATATGCACCAGCACCATTTTGTTATTCAAAAAAAATAAAAAAATCAATGGTCTTCAATTCCAGCGGCACTAAAAATTCTGAGAAGTTAAAAAAGTGTATAAAGTTTCATACCTTTTAACATATAATTTCCCTTTCCATTCAACAGTTATACTAAAAATCAAAGAGAAGAAACTTTGGAGTAATAAAAAAAATTCAGACAGCCCTTAGTAAAGGAAAAAATAATAACTAATTATCTTTATCAAACATAAATAAACGTAACTAGCTAACTACTTATTTTTTCTACAAGGCTCAACACTTACGTTCACAGCCCACAGGATTGTCCTGTTGGAGATTCCAGTAGTTTGGTATACACCTGTCACACCTGGGCCCTGTCACAAACGGTTTACATATACAGGAGCCGGCCGAGGAGTTGACCACTTCGTCTGTGATTTTCTCACACAGGCCGTTCCTTTGAGAACCAAAGGAGTCACAGTCGCAAGCTGAAGAAACAAGAGAAAAAAATAAAGAAAATTTCACTCACAGTAGGAAGGCCCATAGAGCCAGAGATAATCTGTTTTCAGTAGTGGGAAGTGAAAAATCTCCTGGACAAGATGGCTAGTCTGACACAGGTTTAACAGCTGATACTTGTCCTCATTCTCACTTGAGTCACAAAGGGAAAGATGGTATAAAGTGCCCTTGCTAGAAAAGTAAACAGTGATGGAAATACCTTGCTTGCCTTCAATCTCTACAATCAAGTACCATAACAATTCAGTCATTGATGCTACTATAAAATGTATTTAAATTTCAGGCTTGGAAGGTAAGGAGAGCTTGTGAACAGAAAAGTAGGGGGTGGGGGGGAGAGGTGGGGTAACAATAAAAAACAAACACAAAAGGGGGACTGGGGGTCAGGAAGTGATTTTAAAAAAAACACCATGAATCGGGCAAGTAAGAAATAAGGATGACAAGTCAATAAAAAAGACATTTTTTATAAAGTTAAGAAGAGCGTTTTAACAAAACATCTAACTCTTATTAACTACTCAATTCCCATCAATCTACTTCAAGAATTTGATTGCGATGCAGTTAACTCAAGCAATTTAAAAGTAAACTCACGCTGACAAACTTCAGGATCTCGAATATCTCTGCGGGGATCCTGGTAGTAGAAATCTTTGCACTCCTGGCAGTTGGTGCCCTCCGTGTTGTGTTTGCAGTTGTCACAAACACCTCCGCTTACCTCCCCGGATGCTCTGAAGACGGCGGCGTCAAAGTGACACTCGGTTGCGTGGTTGTTGCAGTTGCATTCTGGGGATGGAAAAAACACACTTTCAAAGCTTTTTCAACTTTTTTTCACACTACTTACAAATAATTGAGAGAGCCCTTGCTGTTCAGCTTGAAGTGTTGTCTTTTTTTTTTTTTTTTTATCAAAACCCAAGAACATCAGGATTTCATTAATGCATCAATGGACAACACTATTCAAATGTGTAAAAATTCTCTTTATGAATGCCACTCTATTAAATGCAGTTTCCAACATTTCAGAGCTGTTTCAAACATTGCAGAGGGGCCAAATCATCACGTAATGAAAGCCTAAGCTTTTAAACTGTGCGTATAAAAACTCAACAATGAAGAGTTTTATTTATACAGCTATATTGAACCATCATTATATTCATCATGATTTATCCAAGAAGATAAGACACCTTTCATATTGATGTAAAGTAATCAGACATCTGTAATCAGATTATTTTTTCAGGCTATGCTTCGTTATTTCTGTAAACTTTCGTTGATCGGGATTATAGGCATATTGAATGCATTTGCCTTTTGCAACACGGAGAGGAAGTCTTACTTTTACAAACATTCGGCTGGTTAGATCGTGCAGGGTTCCATGGCAAATCGTTGTAGAAATCTTCGCACATTTCACAGTTGCGGCCCTTGGTGTTGTGAGTACACTCACACTGCCCATGGACCTGAGGACACAGAGAAGAGTTTTCAAGCTTCCCATTCATAATGCTATCAAATCTTGTTCAGAAGTCAAACAATAAAAATGATGTTTTCTGAACTTTTCAGTTTCAACATTACATGTGGTCTCCAACGCTTTATCCACATCCTGTCTTTTGCGTGAAAGATAAAAGAAAAATTAATTCACATTATGTGACAATGATCTTTCTATATAAATATCCCCCTTTTCTCCAAAAGGCACAATCTAATGCAATGTGTTATAAGATAAAAATGTTTTCATTGACACAGTAGCTAGCTAGGCTCAATGATTAGGGATTGTTTAGTTCTGCATATAAAATAACACAGCATATTTCTAGAAGTAGTTCTAAAATGTATTATCAACTATTTTTCATTCAATGTTACACAAGCAGGCATATTTTTGGTCCGTTGTATGAGCCGTAAATGTACATTATATTGAAAAATGTTTCTACTCTTTTAATCACAGAAAGTTGCATTTGGAAGCAACTCAGTATTAAAGGTGGGTATCTCTAGAAGAGCGACCCCCCTTTATTCTAAAATACGACCTTACAGCCCTATACACTAAAAAAACTGTTACTCAATATATCGCATAAACACGTTGAATGGCTTTCTAATAAACGTGAAACAAAGTCTTCAATGTTTAACATTTACGCCAACTGCACTAGTGCCCCAACAAGCAGATTATAATTACCAAACGACAAATCTAACAATGCACATCATTTTATGGCGTGAGAGTTACGATTTTGCTAGCACAGGATGAACCCAGGCTGAATACCCTACACCCTACTACCGCACTAATGAATTCAAACATAGTTTTTTCAACAAGAAAATTCCCCTCCCTTTCTTTGTTTCAGAGCGAGATCAACAAACTGACCCTAAGAGAGACATACCAAAACTCAAATTAAAATTAGGACACTGAAATTAACACTGGGCTTAGGCCAGATTGATAATCGACCGTTAGTGTTGCTGAATCTTAAACATAGAACTAGGACTGACCATGATACGGCTTGTGTCGGCGCTCCGATTGTAGCCTGGCACCGGAAGACAACGGGAGGCGTGGCCGTAGCACGAACAGCTTCCACGCACAGTGACGTCATACAGGGAGTAATAGTACTTCTCTTTGATCTCTGACCTGCTGTCTAGTAATGTGTCACCTGGAAGACAAAGAAATAAAATCGTATACATAACCTTTTATTCTTTTAAACGAGAAAGAAAGGATAAGAAAAAAGAAACAATAATAAATGAATGAAACACAAGACACCAAAGTTATGAAAGCGAGTGCCCAGCGAGAGACCAGCGATTGCTAGCATCTGAAAGTACACGTACCACATCTCTGCTTCTTTTCAGCTGCCATTTTCATACTTGGATCCAATTTGGCACAATTTGATCAAGGTCAGTAAGCTACTTAGTGGATGTATTTCATGCGATCCAAATCAAAGGCTTGGGATACCAAGCAAAGCATGGCGTCTGCCCCACTGAAATCCACTCCTTTAAACAGTTAATGGGTAAACTTCAGGACCCATTGTAGAAGACGCTCTAATGCATTGTAGAAGACGCTCTAATGAAAGATTTTTTTTTTACCGAGTTCACAAAGTGGTAAGTGTTCTGTTTAAGTAAAGTTCCTTCTAGGCCTTGACAGACCCAAAATACCGGAGTTTATCCCGGTTTGTGTAGCGTTAAGCGGAACAGATGATACAAGATCATCCCTGGACATGACGCTAATCTATCGCAGGTTTTACTCCCCATCCCTTGCTGGTACTCATTTACACATGAGTCGAGTGAAGCAATTGGAGTAAATTTTCTTGCTCAAGGAAAATACGTGATGGTCGCGGCAGGGATTCGAAGCCGGTCCCTCTCGGTCACCAGTC
>JAUEKT010288364.1:0-11444 GCA_031762655.1 Doris verrucosa | reverse complement strand
GGGCGCATAAGATGCTCTCGCTCACACTAAAACTAAAAAGGCTGGCTGGCAGTTAGCTTTGGGCCCACTTGAAACTCCTGACTGACAGACTGGCACTTGGCATCGGTAACATGTTGGCAGCGAAGAGAGGTGGGAGTGGAGTTTTTTTTCCCTCTATTTTTCACTTATTCCCCTTTACATCCCTATAGCGGGAACACGCCTACAGCGGGATTTTCCTTCTGGAACAAAAAGTCCCGCAGTAGCCATGTTCTACTGGATATTTATTATAATCTAATCATGCTCAACGTGCTTGCTCCACCTACGATATTAATGTTAAGCATGATAATGGCAAACAAATTATTGTAGGCTTGCATTAAGAAAAAAGAAAATGTGCATTGTTTTAATAATGAACATATACGGGCAATACAACAGGTTTGGTAAGACACGGCCAAAATATATGAAATTTTAAAGAAAATAAATATCTATTCTACAGATTAAAGCTTTTCTTTTAAATGAATAATCAGCATCATGGCCAAATTTGATATTTGATGCAATGTAATTTCATCTGCATAATGTATCAATTCAAAGTGAATTTTTTTTACTCCTGACTATTTTGTTAGAAAATTTGAGTAGAGACTGTCTGCAAGCCTAGATCTTGATAGTGATAGCTGGATCTGAATTGAATCTACATGTTGTAAATAACAATACAGACCTAGAGACTTATCAAATTCTCAATATTTTCAACAAAACAAAAATTGCTAGATAGAATTCACGTTATCCATTTCTTTTGATGAGTACATGTAATACTAATACTACTAAAATTGGACAATTCGTTGTCTTAAATCCCAAAAGTCTCTACCATACTTCGCTGTCTGTACACATAACCTACAGACTTAACGACTCCTCATGGACATGGTGAGAATTGAGATTCTGAAAAACATTCACAACAAATAAAAAGAACTGCATCTCTTTCCTACATGTATTAATTAGCGTCATTGTCCCATTTGCAATGCAAAAACATCGTGCAAAACCAAGAGAAACCTACCAGAGGTCATCCTTTCATTTTCTTCTCTCTCTAATGCGTCAAATGTTAGATCTATATTCTATATATAGTGAAAAAAATCAAACACACTCTATATTTCTGCCATGAAACAGAAGCATGGAAACATTGAAGTTATCTTCTTAAATCCGCAAAAGGCAAGAATGATACTATAAACTCTGATTATAACACTAACAGCCCCTGTTATTACATGTACAGGAGCTCGGATACAGCAGTGATATATTAATATGCTGAAGGTGCATTAAGCCCTTTCCACTGATAGTTGTTATACTTTCATCACATAGCTTTTTCAACAGCAGTGATTGCCTGTTGAACAAGATCCATTTCTCTACGCGAAAATCACCTTCCCTTTCTATGTTTCAGTTTCAGAGTGAGATCAACAAATTGACCTGAAGAGAGACACATAACTCAAATTAAATTCAGGACACAGAATTTAACACTAGGCTCAGGCCAGATTCATAATTGACTGTTAGTATTATTGAATCTTAATTTTAAATAGAAAACTAGAAGTAGTTTCCATTGATAGATGGGAGGGCGTGCTTCAAATAAATGATGAACATTATATAATATTAATAATAATAATAATAATAATAATAATAATAATAATAATAATAATAATAATAACAATAATAACACTAGCAATAACAGTAATAATAACAATAATATGGGAGCCCGTTAAGTGACAAACATTCTACGGGAGCCTTTCATTACTTTCAAATAAACAGTAAATATAATAGGGAGCACTTCAAGATAAACAATGACAGATGAAATGGCAACATGGGAGAGCTTTTAAAGATGAACAATAACAATAACAGAAAGCATAATCATAAGGGAGCATGCTTCACATAATAAGCAATAAATACTATGCGCAACATGGAAGCATTTCAATCAAAGGACAAATATAATAATATCATTATATGTACAGCAGATCAGATATAAATATAGATAACGAACAACCCTAGAAGAGAAAAAAAAGTTCTTAATATCAATCTAAAATTGTTTATTTCAGTCAACCTCTCAACAATTTCTCTTTGACTTTGACAAACCCCTTCCTCCCTTTTCAAAATTACCTTTACTGTTATGACCCATGCCTTTCTTTTTTCTTATATTCCAATTTCATGATTCATAGCACCAGTATGTCAGTGTCACAGTCACACTGAATAATATCGTCAGCGTCGTACTCTGTCTAAATGTACTACGGTCTTATGTAAAATTCATTTCTGTACCAATATTTGAACATAGTGAACACTACAAAAACTACAACCTTATTTAGTCAGGAAAGCTTTGAAGGAATGAAAAAGGCATCATCTTGTGACGTCATTCAACTCCTTTTGATATTTTTAATTTAATTTTTAGAATTGCCCAGTCTGTAAAATTCACTTTTGAAGTTATACGGTTATGGAACGACATCGACGATAAGATATAAAATTTATGACCAATCGTTGATAATAGTCTATTTTTAGATCTTCACCGCTAAGCGAGTTGCTGAGTAGTCTACAATGTTGTTCCAGCGTGTGCCCCACACATGCTGTTTTATTTACACCCAGAAATTCCACAAAAAACTAGATTAAACGTATATTGTGTCAAAGGTGTAGGGCAGGTTACTTATTATAATCACTGGAAATATCAGTTTACTTCTATATATCTTTATGGCACTTTGACTGTGGAGTGGAGTGAGTAGAAATCTATGAATCATGAAGAAAATTCATTTCATTTTGTTCTACCATGGCATGCAATTCTACAACCTTGGACAGGAAATTTGAATCACTGCCTGTGGTCATTAACAAAGTCTCACTGCCTGTGATCATTAACAAAGTCCAACTCCCAACAATTCGCTCCGTGTTGTATTAACTATTCAGAGGAAGACCGAAGATATCATAGACAAATACATAGGCCTAATCTATATTTTTTTAAAAAGGCTCGATTTTGTATGAGGGCTACCGCCAAAACCACTGCTCCGAAAACCCTGAAACTTCGCATGTGCCTTAGTTTTGCTCTGAACACGATACAAAGGTGAAATTTATTACCTGATTCGGTCGGGAAGTGGGTCTTTGCCGTTTTATCGTGTCGATTTTTATCAAACCCCCTTTATCGGCCTTGCTGCCCCGGTGTCAAATTAATTATCTATTACGTCAAAAGAGATGCCCTATATAGTATTTATAACGGTAAAGGTCTTTGATTACGTCACTCAACTCTCGAAATCTCGACTTCTTTTTTCCTTCCCGTTCGTTCTTACGTCTATTATTTCTCCCTCTTCCTGTAGCTTCATTCTCATTACTTCCTCAATTCTCGCGTGTTGATTTAAAACTAGATCTAGATCTACATCTGCATCTAATATTTATATATCTAAAAGAAGTAGGATTCTTGCTGGCCTAAATTGATTCTAAATTTAGATCTAGATATCTAGATCTCTATCATCATGCATCTCTTATGCATTGACTGAGCCATGCCGCGCATAGTCTAGATCCAGACGCTTTCCACTTAAAACTTCCCTTGGGCGGATTCTGCGGAATTTGGGATACAATAAGATCTAGATCTAAATTTTGATATCCGAACAATTTCGAGGACGCAGACCTAATAGTGCCTTAGTGTTTGCCTCACTTGGAGCTAGCTCATCTAGCTTTTATATTAGAGTATATTAATTTAACAGTTCTTCTTTATCAATTTTTTTTATGGCTACCCGAGGTGGCTTTGATACTTGATTCTTGAGGAGGAAAGAGGGGGGTGAGGGCTGCAATTTGTTCTTCTTATTTCATCTGTTATACTCTTTCAGCTTTGTCTGATCATCAGATATCATTGATGGCATCTAGTTAATAAAAAAAAATTACCTACAAAGGCAATTCATCTCATATAAAATACTCAAAAGAAATCTGACCAATATAAAGCATGTTAAGATCGTCTGCCTATCACCTGAAAAAGCAACAACTTAGTTCCATGGCTATTGGTAAGAATGTTGTGAGGCTCTTCTCAAGTGAGTAAATCAAGTTTCAAGCGCGGCTGTGTTGACATTACTTTTAAAAAACAAGATTTAACCCTTTGAGCCCAAGCACCCGTACAGTGCGGAATACGAAATTGATCAAGTAGACAAGCAGCTTTACACTGGCTTTATTAAACTGTATACTGAATGTTGAATGAATTAAATGCAAGAATACTTCAACTCTGCCTTGTGATTGATTTGGTACTGTGATTTTTATACCGATGATTCATGCAATGACACATTACTAAGACGAAATATTAACTCTGTTCAAAACTGCTCAGAAATGTGGAAGAACTCCAGGCTCTAGGCTCAAAGAGTTAGTGTTTACATCAAATTAAGAAATTACTTTTACAATGTCCAGTATTATGTTTCCCTTTGAAAATAACAAAAATAAACCAACATTAATTCGAATTACATAATATGTTAAGCCAAAACCTGTTGGTGTTTTTTTTCAGTCTGTAAAAGTTGTGTCCACCGACTTACATGACTTACATGACGTGTTCTGAGAAGTACATACAAATATCTCTGTTTAATAAATAACGATTAGTGAATCCGATAAACTCTCTTTCCCCACGCATTTGGTGGTCACTGCCAGACTCAGATTAAGAAAAGTAAACTGTAGCACTGGAAAGTTAAAAATCTAGGCTTCGTTGAATGGGGTGTTAGTTGGGAGAAGTGAAGGGCAAACCCTGAGGAAGTGGCGGAAAAATGGTTAGGCTTGGTGTGTCTCTACACCGGCAATGGTGGTGGTAAGGCATATGGAGACAGTCGTCCAAGTCACACAGGGAACACACAAATGTACCAACACCAAAGGTGCACGAGGGTTTTAGGAAGGCCCATACAGAAAAGAAGTCTCCCACCATAGGACACCTCCAAATTACACCTTCCCTGTGTGAATTTTTATGATTGGGTTGAGTTGAAGCCTTTCAGGTATGTTATGTGGGGTAAAAAAACATAAATATGTACTCTCAAGTAGAAAAATGCCGTTCTTAAGGTCTCGCAGAAAGTTCTTCTTTGAACCTACTTCTTAATTAGCAACCTTGAACTTGAAATTATCTATTCTCAATCATTGAAAGCATCCAACTGCAGTTTAGTAACAAACTCTTCTTCATGCCTTGATGAATTTTTTTTACACATCTTTGGCTTTCGTTCTGGTTGAAGCGTGTCAACGTGGTGGTTTAAATAGAAGATGGAATCAAATTCCGATGATTTGCCATCTCTTACTCTGTAAAAATGATTTCTTGTGGGTTGTTCAAAACTCAACAGAGAGAAAGTCGGAAACATTAGGCAACATGCATCACAGGGCTGTGTAATGGGCATCAAGGCAAACATTGAATTTCCTTTAAATCACAACAATTGTTGGACCAGTACTCAACACAATGAAGGCCATAAACTCAACCTACTACTAAGTTGACTCCCGAACTCTTTAGCTAGGCCAGTGGCATGTATGAGTGAGACAGCCTTCTCAGCATCAATCAAGTGGGGATTTCAGTTAGGCCTTCTCATCGACTCTCATCTAAATCTATGACTAAGGATTTTATTGACTTTGTTGCTCTAAACTTTCATCTCCATGTTGTTATTGACATTGATCGATCACATTGTAACCTTTTTTATCCGTGCATTGCTTTGAATAGCACGCTTTTTCCTCTTCTGCTTTGCTAGTATTGACCACGTTAGATCTTTTAATGGATCTGATTGATTGCAGGAAGTGAGACAATCACCGACTGCAAACGGTGAGGTTTATCTTTGAACTATTTCAACATCTGTAGAGGTCTATAATGGCTTGAAGTGGAAGAGTAGGCTTGCTGGTGGTCCAGCTGATGAGCAGGCTGATGCTTGGATATTGAGGTCAAGTGGGGTCAAGTGGGTCAAGGTCATGTCAAGTGCCTTGACCAAAGCACACAGTGTCAAAACTGGATAGCTGGGACTTAAACCATTTCAACCAACCATGCATTCAGCCATTGATACCTCAAAAAAGAGGACAAATGAAATATTACTTTCTATTAAAACAAAGTTCAAGTTCAGGCCTACAAAATCAAGATTCAAAACTCTGATGTTTGACTCGGTAGGCCAAGTCACTATTAGAGACCACCCAGTCTCTGAGTCAAAGAAAGAGGTGAAAAGGGAATTTTTTTACTATTTAGTAAACCCCTCTGCCTTTCTTTTCTTTCCTTCTCCCATCTTTTCTGTCTTCCTTATAAATATTTGCATGGTTTGACTGACACTGAGTCAAAGTGATACAACTTTCAAAACCTTAGGACTCAAACCCTCCGCAAAAGTCTCCCAAAGTGAATATTAGTTCTGCACAAGTAAAAAAAAATAAAAAATAAGTAAGCGGTATTAGAGGTGCGATCAGCAGAGATCGCGTCAACTCTCAAGGGTGAGTGAGTGAGAGATTCAAACACACACACGGACTGAATTGTTATACAGACTGGTTTGGTGGAGGTCAACAGATCAGTCTGGAAGGACAGACGGCTACCATGCGGCTATAACATGGAGAGAGAAAAAGACTGCGTGAAGCGGTCACTTAAAGGAAGTGTCGCACAAGACTTTTGTATGAAAACACAAACAAATGACTAATAATGGATCTGAAATGAGACCTATGCTTTCTGAAAATAAAATTCCCAAGGGACAAAAAGTAATTATGAATAAGAGATGACAATTGGAAGGAAACAAATTTCTTCGCCTTGAACAAAATATACTAGGTGGGAAGAAACACTGTTTGCAAGTCATTTAGCCAAACACCATTGAAAACAGTGCATGACTCATGATAGAAAAGAGAACACTTCATTAAAGTTAATAAAAGGAAGTTTACTTTAAAGCAGTGAAAACATCAACTTGGATACATGATATCTCTTAAATATTTGACGGCGGAAAGAGATGTACAAAATAGATGATGACAGAAGGCATTTAAAAGAGAATCGTTAATGGTATTGAATAGCAGGATACCATATGCCTTTTGCCTTGAACTTTGCCATCTAAAAAGAAGAAAATAACATCTATTGACGAGGGCAAACAACTGAAGAAAGAAGACACATTTTCTCTGAGTAAACTTCCTGACAAACAGTGTGATTATAAAGTATTTGAATGATTAGGAAAAGAAATGACACCATTTGCATGGTAAGCAAAGACCTCCAAAAAGACTGACAGGCTTTGAAAATAGGCTCAAGCACAAGAAATATTTTGCACTTCGAAGGAGGAGGAAGAAGAATGCATGAATTTTCTTATCTGAATCTTTCATAAGAAAATCTGACTAGCTACACTTAAGTTGCAAAGCATTCAATGTCAATAGCTTCTACTTGATTTGCCACACAGCCTAGTCTGCAATCTAAATCTGTAATACAAGACCTCTTACTCAGCTGATGAGTTCCCTTCACACACACAGCCTTTTCCTCTCTTTACAAATATCCCATTACAGAGAATTCTTTAACACAATTTCGTATAACTAATAGTTGGCAATTCAAGAAACATGAAGAAACAAAAAAAAAAACATTATGGAAATTCTAAAACACCCTCAAAATAGTCTAAAAAATACCAAATTTTCAAACATTATTCACTATCGGATCTAAATTGGTGTATCAAGTTGTAAAAGACTAACTTACTCAATAACATTTATGTTACACTTTTCAAGGTCACATCAAAATTATCAAATATCAAACAAAGATTTAGATAATTGAAAGCAGTATTGTTGGTCATTGTGTGTTAAAATGATGTGCACATGAATGGAGAGAGAAGAAGAGGGAGGAAGAGAATGAAAGAAAGCCAGTGTGGACACAGACACAGGCAGAAACACAGAGATGACAGGGAGACGGAAAAAAAGAGAAACGAGAGAAGCGTAAAGCTGGGTGTATGGGAAGTCGTAAGCAAGAGTACAAAATGGTCTGGCACCAGCTGAGAGAAAAAGAAGCTGAAATATAATTGATGGAAACCGATGGAATAATTATGGCTAAATAAGAGGTGAAAGGCATTTAAGCTTACTTTATTTCACATAATAATAAAGCACCAAGCAAAGAGAAAAATATCATTCTGTCATTATAGACCGTTTTTCAGCCCCTAAGTAAGAAGTCTATTGAAGTCTTTTCTAGGACCTACGGAATCAGATATAATAGGAAACACTAAGTTTATTTTCAGAACATCCCGCCATGATTTTCTTTACAAGTTGGAGATTTGAAAATGGTTGAAGTCACAATGAAACATTAATATGAAATTTGCCATGTAAGCATGAGATACGACAAATAAAGTTTTTTTCAATGTTGAGATCAACAGTGCTGGAATGCTGTACGTTGGAACTTGGATCATGCCAGACAAGGGCAGTAAGTAGGTTTACTATCATGGTGAAAAGAGAATCTATGAATAAAATGCACTGTAATATCAATGTGATCCCCTATCCACGACAGAAACCTGCCTTACAAAAATAACCTTCCTGATACCCCAACTCCCTTGCCTAGATGAATTGCTAGACTTTAATGTGGCCAAAGCAAAACCTCCATATATACAAGCCAAACATCCGAAACTTGTAGGCTGGTGGCTGTAATGGAGGTAAACAAAATCACTTTGAAATTATTTTCCATAACAACAACCAGCCTGCAAGCTGAGCAGGTATCAGGCTTGCACATTGGGACGCTTAGGGCCAAGGCCAAACCTATCTGGAGTAAACGTTTTCTAATCTCACTCCCATGTTTTTACTTCTCCTCCTTTGCCATTCTGCTGTAATCAACTTCGTGTGTTAATCTGCACACCTTCAACAAGAGTTTGGGGTATTGTTTTATTATTTAATTTAGATCTAGATTGAGGAATTTGATTACGATACTGATACTGAAACAGTCTAGAGAAAGGCCAACCAAATGCCCCATGATGAAAGGAAGAAAAGGAAGTAAGGAGATTGACGATGATGGAGAGATAGGGGGTGGGGTGGGGGGGTATGGGGTAGGACCTAAGCATAGAAACTAAACAGCCAAAAATTGAAGTAAGGCGGTTCGTTGTAATGGAGCAAATAAATTGCCTTCGAGATTATCTTCCATTATAACAGGCCGCCTTCAGCTAGTTCCGCTGTTAGGCTTTGTTTAGGTTGTACGCTTAGAGAAGGAGGAAGGAAAAAAGAGGTATATGACCGGGACAAAAAGGTATGGTAATCAGCGAGTGGATGGGTGATTAGTATTGGTGGGGTTATCAAGGCAAAACGATATGAGAGGGCGGCAGGAGGTACCTGTAGAGACACAGGACTGAACGGCTGAAACCCGTCGAAGTCGAGCGTGAGTTTGGGGGTTGCATAAAGTCAGGGACCAGGAAAAAAACAAACATCACATTAACACGAGATGGATTGTTACTTAGGATTAATGCTTATCTTAGACAAACAGAAACTAAAGTTAGACAATTTCATAACGTCGCCATCCCATTTCACAGGCCTAGATACGCTACCATCGAAGTCGCTTGTTCACGCTTGGAACCAGGAAAAATAAGGTAATTACCTTCATCCCTAGTCATGATGGTCTAAAGTTGGTGATAGAGGATGATAACCATGAAGTACTGAGATCCAGACATGCTGACAGTACTCTTTTTTTTCCTTTGGACAAGAGGGTGTAGCCACATTGATCCCTTGGTTAACATTGACGTACCAGCCTATTTCTTATTCTGCTTGTCTGCATTCTCTAAATATCATCACCTATCTTGCAAAGGAGTGCATCTGGCTTTTATACATTTCTCAGGAGATCCAGTCTAAGTTTTGGCCATGGCCTTATGCATTCATTCCGTTATTTCAATCTCATTGGACAACATGGGTGACTCTTTTTGTGTCAAGCTAAGCTCAATGCAAATTTCTCTTCTCTTCTCTGTGGTTTATTGAAATGCCAGGGGCAACATTATTTCACTGTCCACACATCCCCGGCTACCAACTTTGAAAAACAGATATTACATAAAAAAGTAACATTCATTTCAATGACACTTCAGTGACACCAAAAATTGTTTTCCACCGAAGGCCGCAGCTGTACCGTGTATAGTGATGAAAACTATTTGACTGGTGAATAAGTTTACACCTACCCTAACATTTAGCTCTCGTTAAAATCATAAACACACTCCATACTTCTCTTTTACATAACTATTGCATAAATGGGGACAGATACAAGATAACTACTGTTTTATTACAAACAAGAGATTTGTATGATGGCCTGCACTCCATATCTCTGTATTGTTGTCGATCTCAGATAGGATTTCGTGGATATTAATTAAAAGGATTATGCCAATAAAGCTGGAAAATATTTCATGCAAAATGCTATGAAAACATTCCATCACAAAAGTGCATGTAGCATTGTCACACGGCTAGAGACTGGGGAATAAAAACTGCTGTTCATAGGTGTCTTTCCAAGCCTAGCACAAAAGAGCCAAGGTATAAAATTGCAAGTACTATTGGCATTCATGTAGTTTTCCAAACCTGCAGTGAGGCCATGGAAAGGTGAATTTAAACAACCATTCACTGCTTCAAGACTACCAAATTCTATATTTGCTTCCTTTAAATCGTCTTTTATTAGTCTACTAAAACATAGAAGATACATGATATTTGGGGTTGGTCATACACCATACTCTTTTCAGGTACCATCAAGACAAAATAATTCAACATCCTGGACTATCTCGAGTTTTGATCAATGTATTTTATTATAATTGTTAATCATTATTAATTTATTTAAATGCCTAGAAAGAGTTAAGATACTGGGTATGATCAACCATCTTAAAGATATGCAACCATGCTTTTGTGACTCTCTTAATAACGTAATAAAAATACTCAGCAGAGGTTCCCTTTGATTGCTTACGTGCACATAGCATTGATATGTCAGAATAACAGTCTCACTCAACCCCGCTTTTTCTCTTTGTAATTTGTCTTCAGAATGACATTCCAATGACAGAAGCAACCAGTTTCATACAAGAGTTATCAATGTGATACATTGACATGCCGAATGTGCTCAGTGATTTGACAAAATATGTACAATTTTCTTCCTTTTTTCTTCTTTAGAAAAAAAGCAACCCAATACAGAACCGCATATCAGGTTTCCAGAGATGAAAAAGAGGTAACAAACAGATGAAGACAGGGAGAGACAAGCTGACTGATAGACTGATAAACAGATATAAAGACATAGACAGAGACAAACACCATTACAAACATAATAACAGACACATAGAGTGAAATACAGCGACAAAAAGATGAAAACTATGGTCTACAATCAAAACTTGTGAAAAATAAAATTAACAAATAGGGCCTTGCTCGAATCTAGCAAAAACCAAAAAAAAAACTTTCATGGGATTATCATATATCTCTAAAAGGTATTGATATTCCAAGAGTCGCTAGCATAATAATAATAACAATAATAATAATAATAATAATAATAATAATAATAATAATAATAACAATAATAATAATAATAATAATAATAATAATAA